>CM064545.1:18692101-18779402 GCA_032716605.1 Paralithodes platypus
GAGATTTCTGAGAAAGGAGAAATGGATAGAATGTTGTTCCACTTTAGAGTTTAGATAGTCAAAGAATTTGAGAAATTTTGTAGAGTTAGGGGAAAGATAGACAGCACAGAAGTATTTAGTCTGGGAATGACAGGATAGTTTGAGCCATAAAATTGAGAATTCAGAAATCGGAACACGAGAGCAAGTGAGTGTGTTGTGCACATACGCACACATCTGCCTTTGGCTTTGAAACTAGGATGAGAGAAAGTAGGAGGATACAGAGAAGGGGCTGCTGGCAGTTGCTTCAGACACCTGAGTTTCAGTAAGAAAAATAAGATCAGGTTTGTAGGAGGAGAGATGGTGTGCAAACAGAGGGAAAATTTAAGGAAAAGGCCAAGAATGATACAAAAGTTGATAGCAAGAGTGATACACCGAGGTCCAGTGAATTGTGTGGAATTGTCAGGGGAAGGTCGAACGGGTGTGGGGGCATTAATGGTCCCCCTCCCCCCCTCCTGGGGACTTTGTGGCTGGGCCATTGTTCATCATCTTTACAACATTTAATTGCGGAAGAAGGAAGTTGGTGTGCAAGTTTAGTGTAGTGAAGTAGATAGGAGGAGGAGGTGTTTGTGAGAGCGAGGTGGATTACTCTCAGTGTAAGTAAGGCACAAAGTTGTTACATGGTAGTAAAGATTATCAAGGAAACATTATAATTAAGCTTTAATTAGACACTACCTATATGTCGGCGAAATATTTGATTCAACTGTTCGTAATCGCTTTAGAAAGACTGCAACCTTAAATATTAAAAAAAAATGATAGAATAACTGGGAAATACAAATAGTGACTTTGATTTGGTAGTAGTATTTTAACCCTTGTCTATCGGGGCCCGACTTAGGGCGGTCAAGAGAATCAAGACCTAATTGGCGGGGCCCGACTTATGTCCAATGCGATGTTGAGCACATAAATGGCTCTGAGAGAGTCCGAGCGGTGGGAGCAGCGCGGGTGGGCTTTGACCGTTCGGCACGGCACCCGTACCGCGACTGGTTCCTCCTCCGCCACATCCACATCCACTGCCTCCCTAGACAGGGAATTATTAAAGGAAATTACCGTATTTTAGGGTTTTTGTACTCGCGTTGCAACATCGTTGCAAGACAACCCGTGGTCGTGGAAGGATGGTTCAGGTGTCATTGGAAAGCTCAATTATCGCCCGTTTCACGGATACATAATTGGTATTACGCTCTGGCTCTTGTTTATGCATGAAAAAGAGCATGGAATGAAGCTCGTTTAGGGTAAATCTGCCCTCTTGGCAGGTAGTAGATGTTACCAAACAAGCCGCTCGTTGAGTGTTAAGAAGGTGCAAACTGTCGACGATGATATAAAGAATGGGTGCAAAAATATGTTGGCTTGTCATGTAAAGAATTATTAATTTGACATCCGAGACAATGTATTTTTACAATGTTTTGTATTTATATAGGCTATACTAGCTAGTATAAATTGTAAATTTCCATATAGCCTGATTATCGCAAGTAATTTATTGTACAGTTTACCGAAGTTCCAACGAATTACCCTTACAGTAATCTCCGGAAATGCAGATTGAAATAAGAAAACACAAAATTTTGGGATAAAAACTCCTTGCTCAATCTTCTCATCAAAACCCCGTTACATTATGTTGCCCAATAACAGGACTCGGTGAGCCTATTTACTAACTATCTTCAAGTGGGGAGATATCTGATAAAATGTGTCTTCTGTCTATTCCAAGCTCTTATTGAAGACGAGATTTTCAATTAAGGTTATTTTTCAGGACCCCCTTCTCCCTCATATTTAACCCCTTTAGTTTTGAGATTTTAAGACATTCGCCACACTAGCACTAGTTTCGCGTTTTTTAAGACATTTGACCTCATTTATAAATGTTAAGACCTTTCCAGCCATTTAGGTGTCGATATATCCCTGGCGAACGATATCAAACCTGTAATCAGGCCAACCGGCAAATATTTCTTCCGAAATGTTTTCAATTTTCTCGCAAAGGGGTCTTGGAGATATATACTGTATATATGTATATATATATATATATGTTGCCTGACGCCGTGATCCCGAAGGGGTGGCCACGAACGAACCGCCCCTATGCACCTTCTGTCCCCAATCAATCGACGCCCCTCCTCCCAACCAGCACCGCCTTCATTCATATACTTCCTCACTCCCTCCTTCCACCTCTCCTTCGGTCTACCTCTCCCTCTCTGTCCTTCCACATCGCTCTCGTACACCCTCTTAGTCATTCTCTCGCTTCCCATACGTTCCATATGGCCGAACCATCTCAAGTTGTTCCTTTTCACATTTTTCAGCACATCTACCTCCACACCACACCTCCTTCTTACTTCGTCATTCGTCTGTCTATCCCTCCATGTAACTCCGCACACACTTCTCAAGTAACTCATTTCCACCGCTCTCACTCTTGGTCTGAGTTTCTACCCGAACGTCTATGCTTCGCTTCCGTAAGTTAGTGTCGGGATTACCAGTCTGTCATGCAAGGACTTCTTCACTTCCATACTGACCACTCTATTTCTTGTTACTGCTTTTCAACGTTCCTACAACCCTCTTCCCCTGTTGCACCCTCTCCTGCACTTCTTCATCCCTAGTCCCATCTTTACTCAACACACTGCCCAGATACTTAAAAGAGTTGACGATCTCCATAGCCCGACCGTTCAACTTCACCTCGCACTCTGTGACTTCACCTCTTTCGAAGACCTTGCTCTTCCCCGCATTTACCTTCAAATTCCGTTTTTCGCACACTGTTCCAAACTCATTTACCAGACCCTGCAACTCCCATTCATTATCGCTCATCAGAACAGTATCATCCGCAAACAGCAGTATAGGCAGCTTCCACTCATTTCCCTTCCTTTTCAGCGATAGTACACCAACATCCACTGCTCTTCCTAGTATTTCTTTCATGACTCCATCCATATATACAGTAAACAACCACGGGGACATCACACACCCCTGTTTCAACCCAACATTCAGGCCAAAGAATCCGCTCCGCTCATTCTCCACACGTACTGCCACCTTTGCCACCCTCATACATGCTCTTCACTGCATTCACCAACTTGCTATCTACTCCGTATATTCTAAGTACTTTCCACATGCCTTCTCTATCCACTCTGTCATAGGCCTTCTCCAAGTCCATAAAGGCAACATACTCCTTTTGTTGCTTCTCCAGATATTTCTCCACAACACAATTCAGGGTAAAAATCTGATCTACACATCCTCTTCCCTTCCTAAAACCTCCCTGCTCGTCGCCTATCCATTTCTCCGTTTTTACTCTCACTCTCTCAATCACTACCCTACTGTACACCTTCCCTACTACGCTTAAAAGACATATTCCTCGGTGGTTACCACACACTCCTCTTTCCCCTTTGTCTTTATATAGGGGGACTATTATGCCAGTCTTCCAGTCATCGGGTGCATTCCCCTTCTCCCATGCTAGTTTGCACATTTTCCATACCCATTCGATCACTATCTCACCACCATACCTCAACATTTCCCCACACACTCCATCTGTTCCTGGTGCTTTCCCAAACTTCACTCTTTTCATAGCTTCCCACATTTCTGATCTCCTGATCCCCACCTCCTCCTCCACTACTTCTCCTCTTCTCCCTCCTATACCATATCCAACTTTGTTTGCTGGCTCTTTATTCCTTACATTTAGCAACTCATTGAAGTACTCCCTCCATCTTTCAACTCTCTCTTGCTTCTCGGCTAGCATTCTCCCATTCGTATCTTTCACACCCTTACTGTTTCCCTTGCTACCTTCCCTAACTTTCTTGACTTCTTTCCAGAACAGTTTCTTACTCTCCCTCCATTTTACACTCAGATTCCTTCCAAATTCCTCATCTACTCTTCTCTTACTTTCCTTCACTCCTCTCTTCACCACTCTCTTTCTCTCCACATAGCTCGCTTGTTTCTTTCTGCCTCTCCAAATCTTCATTCCCTCTCCTACCCAACCACTCTCTATACACTTTCTTCTTGTCATCCACAGCTATTTATATATATATATATATATATATATATATATATATATATATATATATATATATATATATATATACAGTATACTGTATATATACAGTATATATATATATATATATATATATATATTTATATATACTTTATGTACAGTATATATATATATATTTTGTTTTTTGTTTTTTTTAGCTTGATAGAGGTCTACGGAGCAAACTAAACCCGAACTAACTAACTAACCGATCTTGAATGAGGACTTAGTAATCTGTCACGCAGATATAATTATCTATCATGATTATGATGACTATGGTAATACTTCATTGTGAAAAACATATCATTCATTATTGCACTGTAGTAAAAATGTCAGTAGTTCTTTCCATTTGCCATATCTATCTATTTTTTCCCTCTCCTCACCCACCTTCCTTCCTCATTACAAATAATTAAGCTAATTACAAAACTTTTCTTTTCAGATGCTGAAGAATAACGAGCTAGCACCGCTGAGCGACATAGTACTTACTACAGTCTTCACAGGTGGGTTACATAGTCAATGAAGATATCATCATTATCAACATTATCACCGAACCCAAGCTCCATCCTGAAAAGCCCCTGATAAAGGATGGCCATGACAAAATGCTTTCCAGATTTTATTGTCCAAACATATTACATAGTCATAGTGTGTTATCTAATACATAGCATGGACCACTGTGTGAAAAAATATCATATATACCCTCCGATTCGAACCCAAGCCCCTCAGGTATACACCACGACAACTATACTATGTTATATAACTGCAGGAAAGCTCGTGCTCTACATGGCCGAGTTATGTGCTAAGTGTGGGAGCGGTCAATATAGCACTTAAGTCTTCAACAATGTGCAGCATCTTCCTTGAGATAAAACTTGTTTCTTATGTTAATGCATTTAACAGCTGCTGCAAGAATTTCACAGTGGAAGTTGGTCAACAGTTTGCAAGGTGTTCCTGGGATCCGACGCCCTTTATCCGGTTTGAGTTAGTCACTGCATACTTCTCAGCATACCTTTGGGGGAGACATTTGTGATTTCTTAGTTTTGATGCGGTTTCGAAGTAGCAACAACAAAACTGTGGTGAATAGTGAATATGTTAGTACACCCATCGGTTTTGGAATGTTGGATAGGCTAATCTCCAATTACAAGAATGTGATCAATCACCTTCCACAGACATTCAATTGGGGGAATACTGTATCCAGTAGTGTAAGATTGAGCCTGGATAATCCTAACATTTACGACTTTCTAATACTATATTCCTACGGCCGTTGGTTTTTGACACCTGCTCGTAATTTCCGTGTCAGCAATTCTCAAAGCAAGTTTTATCTGAGTAAAGTACGCCATGACTCCTTGTGTAGCGTGGATAGTAAAGCTATTACTTTAAATACACTTAATATCTGTGTTGTCAAAATTCAGCAGTCTCTGACCGTCGTAAGTTTATGACCACCGTTAGTATCCCTGCCGGGTTTCTGGAACCAGGAACAATTAACATCTTCCTTGGTCATTAGAAGGTAAAGAAAAGAGTATTAATAGCATTCCTAGTGAGCGAGCCACAAGTATTGTAACCAGTAACTGATTGATGTCACCCGGACAAAGACTGTATTGTGATGCTCGTCCAGTTTGGTGTAGCATCGTTTCCTTCTCGATCATAATGAACATTCATTGCAATACGAGAGATGATGTTTAACCTAAATATTGGTATACGCTCATTAGCAGGTGTAACCCTCATATGACGGTAGTAACCAGGTAAGTGAAGATCACTAAAGCCACCCTTCACTAATTACTAAGGAACACCAGACATTATTGTTGCAGCCAGTCCAGTAGTAGGTAATGGTTTCCTGTTCAGGGATTTCTTTCCCTTAAACGTGTTGTTTACCAAGCATCTGGAATACTCCTTATAACTAGCAGATGCATACGGGCAATTAGTCTTCAAGGACCCTACCCCAGAAACGATAAGAGGCTCCCTTACCCGTACAGTAGTAATTTTACAGTGTCATTGTTTTAGTAGAAGTAGTAATTAATTACAGTAGCAACAGCAGCAATAGTGTTCTTTTTTACCTTATGTTTATTATCTTTTAGGAAACGACTTAGAAGAGAGTGAGAGCCTTGCCAAGAAATTTGTGATGATGTTGAACCAAACGTTGGAGCACCAGGACTGTCCCGCCCTATATACCCTCGTAGGGGACCAGTGTCTTTCTCTCTTCATCATTGGCAGCGTGAGTTATACAACAAAAAACATTAGTTATAGTGGATTATTTTTAACTATCTTGGTAGCTCATATCCCATTCATTTTCCTAGCATTTTTCTCAGACATACAGACATACCTACTTCTACGTCAGCCGCCACCATATATTGTTCGTTATCAAACTTATTGAATGAGTATTTGCTGCCAAGTATATTAAAACCAACATTCATCAAACTTCTTCGATGATAATGTGAGACACCTAAATATTCCTTCTCTGGTCGCCCCTGCTCAGGTGGAAAGTGATGTATCTATCTATATACTGTAATATATATATATATATAGGGAGTACAAGGACAGAGTAAATGAAAAGTGGATGGAAGTGAGAGAGATGGAAGAGAGAGAAGTAGAGGTTGAATGGCAACAGTTTAAAGAAGGAGTGAAAGCAAGTGCAGAGGTAGTATGCAGCAAAAGGAAAGTAGGAGGCAGAGGTATCAGGAAGGGAAGCGAGTGGTGGAATGATACGGTGAGAAAGGCAGTTGAGGAGAAGAGACAGTGTTTTGAGAGGGTTTTGCAGGATGGTAGTGTTGAGGTATGGGAGAGGTACAAGGAGAAAAGGAGAGAGGCAAACCGGAAAATTAGAGAAGCGAAAAAAGATGCAAACGAAAGGTGGGGTCAAAGGTTGAGTGAGAATTTTGAAGAACGAAAGAAGATGTTCTGGAAGGAGGTCAATAGAGTAAGAAAAGGAGGACAAAAGAGGGAAGAGTCAGTGAAAGATAAAAATGGAGAATTACTAGTGGAACCAGTTGAAGTGGGGAAAAGATATGCTGAGTATTTTGAATCTTTGCTAAATGCAAGAGATGGAAGAGAAGCAGTTATTGAAGCAGTGGTTGATGGAGATAGGTTACCCAGGCCACCCAGGTGGCAGGGAATGAATGAAAGGATTGAGGAAAATGAGGTGAAAGAAGCGGTGAAACAAATGAAAGTGGGAAAAGCAGAAGCTTTGGATGGTATTGCTGTGGAGTGTATAAAGAAGGGTGGAGATGTGATAATAGATTGGTTGGTGAGACTTTTCAATATGTGCTTTGTGATGTCAAGGGTACCAATAGACTTGAAGAGTGCATGAATTGTGCTGTTGTACAGTACAAGGGGAAGGGAGATCGGCAGGAGTGTTCAAGTTATAGAGGTATTAGTTTATTATCAGCGGTTGGAAAGCTGTATGGCAGGGTGTTGATAGAGAGGATAATAAAATGTATGGAAGTTGCAATAGGAGAAGAACAGTGCGGTTTTAGGAGGGGAAAATGGTGCGTGATCAGATGATTGCAGTAAGACAGTTATGCGAGAAGTATTTAGAGAAGCATAAGGAGATATTTTGGGCTTTTATGGATTTGGAAAAAGCGTATGATCGTGTGGATCGTGAAGCAATGTGGAAGGTGTTAAGGATTTATGAAATTGGAGGAAATTTGTTGGAAGCAGTTAAGAGTTTTTATAAAGGGAGCAGAGCATGTGTTAGAGTAGGAAATGGTGAGTTGAGTGAATGGTTTGAGGTAAAGGTAGGTTTGCGACAGGATTGTGTATCGTCACCATGGCTGTTTAATATGTTTATGGATGGTGTGGTGAGGGAGGTGAAAATGAGAACTATGGAAAGAGGTTTGGGTTTAGTAGGAAAGAATGATAGAGATTGGGAGTTGAATCAGTTGCTGTTCGCTGATGACACAGCGTTGGTGGCGGATTCTGAGGAGAAATTGCAGCGGGTAGTCAAAGAGTTTGGAGTGGTTTGTGGGAGGAGGAAACTGAAGGTGAATGTCAATAAAAGTAAAGTAATGGTGTGTAATAGAGGTGATCATAGGGTGAATCTAGATGTGAGGCTGGATGGGGAAATATTGGAATAAGTAGAGTGTTTTAAATATCTAGGAGGAACGATAAGCAGGAGTGGAGGTATGGAAGTGGAGGTAAAATAGAGAGTGTGTGAAGGAAGGAAAGTTTTCGGAGCAATGGGAAGTATGTGGAAGACGAGAAATCTCGGAATGAAAGTAAAAAGTGCAATGTATCAAGGGATTGTTGTGCCAACAGTGATGTATGGGGCTGAGACATGAGCTCTGAAGAAAAAGGAGAAGAAAGCTGGATGTGATGGAGATGAGCTGCTTGAGGAGTATGTGTGGAGTTACTCATAGAGACGGATTGAGGAATGAAGAGATACGTAGGAGAGTGGGGCAGCAGGAACATTTGTCAGCCAGAGTGGACAGAAGGGTGCTGAGCTGGTATGGTCATGTTGAACGAATAGGAGATGAAAGGCTTACAAAGAGAATATATGACTCAGATACAAGGGGAGGTAGAAGGGCAGGAAGAACCCCATTGAGATGGAGAGACTGTGAAAGACAAGCTTTGGATGATAGAGGAATGACTATAGATCAGGCAAAAGAAATGGTAATAAACAGGAATGAATAGAGAATGCTTGTCAATAGTTGAGTGAACACGTGGTCATTTGGGGGAAGGGGTCGGGTGCAAGTTGGACAAGATAATAGTCCATCAGGCGTCTGGCCCGGGGAGACGATTAATATGAAGGGTGCGCCTGGAAGTGTGGTGGGCGGGCTTGTGGCTTTGGCTCCGCTACATGTCTGCCTGCCGAGATCGGAGCCTCTCCGGATGGTCGGGGGCCGGGGGAGTGCTGGAGCGACCTTGGTGACCCTAGTCTCTGGGTATTCTCCTGGGTGACCTAGATGCGTGTGAGTTTTGTGTTTTGTCTGTGTTTGTTCGCTGATTTGTCTTGTGTTTTGTGTTTTCCTGTTCTTGCTCTGTCTTGAGTCGGCCACCCCCAAGAAAAAAAATAAAATAATATAATAGAGGAAAACAAATAGGAAAAGTGGGGATTGGGCCTGAGCATATAGATAGAATATATATATATATATATATATATACCAAATTTCGCCTGAGCATGGTGGAACAGAGAAACACAAGCACATCAGGAACAGGAAGAATACCTTAAAAGGAAATATAATATTAAACAAAACTGACTTACACCCTCTCCCTTGCTTACATATTTTTGTCTTGCTGTTTGGAATAACAGTAACCTAGCCCTTGCAATCATGCTTCATGTCAATGATTTACCACAGCCACTTCACTACCACATGGTCTGTGTGGTTGCCTGGTGCATCATCCCATCTTCAATATTACTTCGCTCCAACTCACTCTATCTTCTGTATGCCTTTCACCCTCTTGGGTTTCCAGTACCTGTTCACCAAATGTTTTTCACACAATCTCTCCATTTCCTCTTTGGTCTTCGTCTCCCTCTCACACCTTTCACTTCTGATTTATAGATTTACTTCGTCATGCTATATACACATATCCACAGAGAGTAATGCAGCCAGCTCTCATAAACATCTCCTGCTATTAATTGCACTACAATAAACAACACACCACACTTCTTTCCAATACACCACAAAGCAATTTGTTTTCAATCGTTTAACTTTGGAGTAGACACTTGTTACAGACAGCTTTGCCTTTTGTCTCCTTCATACACATAGAACAAATAAATAAATAACTAATAAACAATGAATTTGCTCTTACCATTATTGCACACCATCCATTCAGATTAATTCTTGTATACTCCATTTATATGTGACTTTGGTAGTATATTCTCACCCAGCGAGTATGGTTACGAATGGACATGATTGGTTAGAAATGGTATGTGGATTGACCTTTAGGGCTGAATAATACATCGTTTAGTATGCACAAAATAATAGCATTTATTGAGCCAATCTGGCGCAACTGTGATGAGGGAAATTATATAAGCTGCAGACATATTATTCTTAAGAACTCTTCATCCCAAATTGTAAAAGTATACATAGTTTGGAACTGTTATCTAAGAAATTATGTTAATTGCTGAAGCTGAACAAAACATTATTCTGAAAGTACTATTCATCCCATATTATTACACTAAAACAATCTTGGAACAGTATTATTGGTGAAGCTGAACACAAATGTATTCCCCAGGTGAGCTGGGGTGAGGCGAGGGCTTTCTGTCAGTCTCTAAGTGGGGAGCTCATCACGGTCAGAAACGCCAAGCACTATGCCGACCTTGTCAGCCATCTCAAGGACACACGTGAGTATTATTATTATAACTATTATTATCATTATTATTAGTATTATTATGAGTCAACATTTGTAGAGTGTCTTGCTTTCTATAACATTGTTCATTTTGGATCTGCGAACAACTTTGGTCTTAGTGATTAATGTTGTGGAGGCAGGCGTTTAGGAGAAGTAGTACGTGAAATGTTTCGGAGATGATAAAACGCAGTAAAACTACCTACTTTGCAAGTGTAGGAGAAATCCGGTTTGCTTTGTTCATGTTGACACTGCGAACAGGTTTGGTCTTAGTGTTCAATGTCGTGGAGGCAGCCGTTTAGGAGAAGTAGTGCGTTAAATCTTCCGGAGATGACAAATTTCACCGAAACTACCTACAGTAGTTTGCAAGTGTAGTGGAAATCCGGCAGGTACACTTTGTTCATTTTCGCTCTGTGAACAACTCAATTCAGCAAAAATCAACCCTCTTCCTAGCAAAATCGGGGAAAAAAGAGAAGAAACAAATGTTGTTAATATATTATTATCTTACCATGTCACATATTGTATAAAGACCGTAGTTTCTCTGATTTGTGACGTCATAGTTGTTCCTGTATTTTAAAGTTCCAGCTAGTATCCTGAAGAAGCTATACAGTGAAATATTGTCTCATAAAGCCTCTTCTTCACCTGGTATATTACAGCAATATAAAAAATATGCATTTCTGCTTATAGGCTTTGACTTTTGATTAAGGATAATAATATGTTATGTTAAAAATAACTGTCATGTTCTTTTTTATCCAGAGCTGATTGACGATTTTTGGGTTGGTGGCCGCTTTGTGCAAGATTCTGATATGTGGATGTGGGTTGATGACATCCCCATGGAACTTGGTACCCCGTACTGGGCCGTCAGGTACATATAAATCACTATTTTTTTTCTTCTTTTTAGTTTTTTAGTATATTTATTTATTTATTTATTTATATACTTATTGATATATGTATTTATATTTTGTGAAAGTATCATGGTGAGTGCGGTACATTTCAAACCCTTCCCGGCAGTGTCTACTGCAAAATTCTGGTTATATGTGTCCTGGGAGTAAGGCAAGCGACTGCAAGCAGTGCGGGGCCTCTTCGTCCGTCGCCAGCCATTGTTGGGCTGCCACTGACGTGTGAGAGAGACTTCTCCCACAAAATTAAAGAATTACGCATAGCGAAAACAGTTCAAAACCTCGTATTTATAGTGATTTTGGCCGCTTTTGCAACATCGTTGCAAGACAACTAGACGTTATAAAGAGATGATTCAGATGTCATTGGAAAGCTCTATTACTGTACTTTGATGGATAAATCATTGTATTACATTCTAGCTCTAGTTTATGCATGAAAATATGCAGGAACTGAAGCTCACTTAGGGCTAAAACCCCTGCAAGCAAGGTGTTAATATGTATTGGTGACTTTAAAGATCCTGTCCAACCTCATTATGATGATTTTACCTCATTCAGACGATATCCAATATCCGTGACTTAACATAAAGTATTTCCTTTTTCACACACGTCTTAATATGTAACGGGAAGTACTTTTGCTTATGTGGCCGGGGTCCTTTGGAGTATGCCAAACTCATTAGCGAGGTCATCACTTCGGGCATGGAGGCATACATTCCATTCTCTTTCTCTCAGTCTAATGCAAACACATTTTTGGTTTATTGATGCTTGTTCTACTGCTGTCCACAATAAGGGCATTCAAACAGTACATTTCACCTTTAAAATCAAGAATTTCGTACTTTCTATGTTTCTGCCTGAAATCAAGCTAAATCTGTTCTTCGATTTGCCAAACAAAAAATCATCAATAACAAATGTATAGAACTTTCTAACTCTAACTGTTCCTAGTCTTGTTGGAATCTAGCCAAAACCTCTCCAACAATAAAATTTCCTCGTCTTTCCCTCCACTTTTCCACTTACAGTAGATGATACCACTTCTGACAATGCTAAACTTTCGCTCAAACATTCGCTAGAAATGCTACCTTGGTTAATTCTGATGCTATTCCTCCCTCTCTTCATTATGCCCAATGTCTTAACACTTTCATTACGGCCAATGTATCCATAATTCCTATATAAGAGGCCCATTCTGCAGGCGACATACCTGTACGTGTTAGTACTACTGGCTGAGTTGGTTGAACCAACCTGCCTTGCTTATTGCCACTGCTTCCAGGAGGTTTTCAGCTTGCAACCCATAATCAGATCAATATGCTCCATCAATTTGTTGTGGAGGGTATGTCCAAGAAAGAAGTGTTTTAGAAGCTGAAGTACTGTACACCTAAAACAATGCTAATTTTATATTTCTTTGCGACACCTATATACTCGGTACGAATAAGAGGTTCATTTCTTATTACAGGACATCACACATACTGTCTAACAAACACATTAGTTGCTAAAAATTACTAGGTATTTTATTGAGCATAAAAGTACGAAAGAGGGAGACAGAAACGGTTATAATAAGCTTGATGAGAGGCTGCTTACCGGGAAGGAAGGAGGAAAGTTTTGCTTGATATTCCCAAGGACGCAAGATGAGGAATGAATGTCTGAAGACTTTTATAAGAAGTGTTCAACCCAATCTTTTCATTGGAACTTATGTGATTTTGGTCTGGGCTACGGATATGGTGCTACGATGACGTATATTGAGCAGATATAGCTGGTGTACTACAAATTTTGTCCCAATACCTAAGGGTATACCCCCCTTTATTTTTCCAGCGATGTATAGACTGATCTCCATTGCCCCTGTTCTATATAAAGTCTTTGAGCGCTTGCTGGCCAAGCGACCCACAAGATTTTTTTGATAAATTGAAATTGCTGTCACCTAACCAGTTTAGGTTCAGAAAAGGCTTGAGTATCTGTGATGCACTTTTGGTCTTAACCCATGATCTCCAGGCCTTATTGGATGCCGGTCAAGAGTCTAGACTGATTTCCCTAGAGTTTAGTTCAGGCTTTGACATGGTTAATCATAAGGCACTACTTTATAAATTAGAATAATTTTGGTATTGGTGTCTCTATTTTGAATATTTTCTAAAAAAAAAAAATTTAAATAATAGACAACGTATTATAGTTCATGCTATATTTAGTTAATTTACCAATGTTATATCAGGTGTGACCCAAGAACTGTACTTGGGCCCCTATCCATTGCAATTTTTACAAGTGATATGTGAGCTGGAATCTCTTCTCACATGATTGAGTATGCTGACGACGCCTCGTTATATGCTCCTATATATTCTCTACTAAATAGAGTTCAAGTTGCTAATGTAATACGCAATGATATTATCAAGATTAAGGATTGGTGCAATTGCTGGGCCATGAAGTTGAATCTGTCAATAACGCATAGTTTCTTTATCAGTAGATGTCTACTATAGTCCCTTGTCATCAAGAAATAATTATTGACAATTCTCTCATAAAAGATTGTCTATTTACAGTATCTATCTATTGCCGGACGACATGATCCCCAAAGGGATGGCCATGAATGAATTGCCCTCAAGCACCTCTGCCCTCTGTCAGCCGACTCCCCTCCTCCCAACCAACACCGCTTTCTCTCATATACCTCTCAACTCTATCCTTCCACCTCAGTTACCAAAATGATACCTAGTCTAAAGAACAAACCATACGAGGAGCAACTTAGAGAATTAAATCTGTTTCCTTTAACCCAGTGCAGATTAAGAGGCGACTTAATTCAAGTGTTCAAAGGCATCAAAGGCATCGACAATATGAACTGTAGTAAATATTTCACTATCGACCAATCTAATTACATGCGGGGAAGCGATTGCAAAATTATTGGTAAATCATTTAACTCGCACGAATCTAAGAATGTCTTTTCAATTGAGTTGTCAACTTGTGGAATGGGCTTCCCCGAGATGGAGATGTTATAGACTGCAGCACCGTTGATTCTTTTAAACTTCGCCTGGACATATATATTACATCAAACTCGCGACTGACTGCATTTGTAAATGAATAACTTTATTTTATTCCCCCCTCAGATTCATCAAGGATTATTACGTATATACAGTATACTACTAGGACGTTACTCTCTTTTTCCCAGATATACGAAGGATCACTTTTAACTGTGTTATGTTACTAACCCATCTGTCCCCTACTAACTTCCTAATCCTGCCACGGACATTATTTCCAGGGTGGTAGTTCCCTTTCCAATTTTCCCATACTCACTTTAAACCACTGTTTGGACACTTGATCCTCAGTGTTTTGGAATACAAGCACCCTAGATGGGTCACTAGACCTGTTGTTGCTTGATTTCCTTTGTACTCTTGATCACTACCCTATTGTACATCTTCTCTACTATGCTTAGGAGACATATCCCCCTGTGATTGCCACACATTCCTCTCTCCCCTTTACCCTTATTAAGGGTATTATGCCTGTCTTCCAGTCTTCAGACATATTTCCCTTCTCCCATGCTAGTCTATACATTTGTATAACCATGCAATTACTATCTCAGCATCTCCCAACACACTCCATCTATTCCTGATGCATTCCCCATCTTTACCATTTTCAAGGCCTCACATACTTCTGACCTCCTGATCTCCACCTCCTCCTCCACTACTTCTCTTCTTCTCCTTCCCATACCCCATCCAACTATGTGTCCTGGCATTTCCTTCCCTACATTCAACAATTCATTGAAGTGCTCCTTCCATCTCTCGACTCTCTCTTGCTTCTCTGCTAGCACTCGTCCATTATTATCTTTCACTCCATTACTACTTCCCTTGCCACCCTCCTTAACTTTCTTGACATTCTTACACTCCCTACACTTTACACGTAAACTTCTTCCATATTCCTCATCTACTCTTCTCTTACTTTCCCTCACTACTCTTTTCACCACTCTCTTTTTCTTCAAGTACCTTTCTCTTTTCTGTCTCTCCAAATCTTCCTTCCTTCTACTACCCAACCATTTTCTATATGCTTTCTCTTCAACTGCTACTTTCACCTCTTAAGTCCACCATGCAGTTCCTTTCACTCCTCCCCCTCCTTTCTTTCATCACAAGGTCGATAGGGCCACGATTGCATCATGGAAAGTTGATTGCTTACCGTGAAACATGGTGATGCCATATGGCGTCACCCGGGGTCACAGGGTGTTAATCCATTACTTACCATGCCCTTTCTCCAAATTCTGAACTTGGCCTCTGCATCCTGCTCATTATATGAGGTAAGAACTAGGTCATCTGTGTATAGCAGTTCCCAAAGGAGACCAGTTCTAAAATCTGCAGATAGTGCTTACAGAATCATTGTAAAAGAAATATAGTAATATAAAGAAGATATCTTATCTATACCGATACATACGCACCCAAACGAATGATTGGCTAGGGGGCAGCCAATAATTCGTTTGGGATGCATGGATCATTTGATATATCATAGACTACAGTAGATCTGGACTGGACACGAAAATGGAACTTTGCAGTAAGGGACCCCAAATCGGAGAATGAAACCCCAAGTCCGAACCTCGAAACCGTGAAAATGTGACATTTTCGCGGGTTCGAAGTTCGAACTTGGGGGTTCGTTCTCCAATTTTGGGTCTCTTACTGCAAAGTTCCATATTCGTGTCCAGTTCAGATCTACTGTAGTCTATATATATATACAGTATATATATATATATATATATATATATATTATGAAAGAAATGCCAATTAACACAACATTATTTAATATCATTATATTCTACAAACGTCCTTTACATCTAACCACTTACACAATGTAATGTGTAGGGTTAATAAATAATGAATGATTGCAACTACCGGGAATCGAACTCGGGACCCACAAACAAGACGACAGTGCTCTACCACTGTACCATCAAGAAGGTTAAAGGCTTAGCACACACTCTTCGTACATATACCTTGTCGATATATAGGAACATGCACTGAGTACGGTAGTTGCAATCATTCATTATTTATTAACCCTACACATTACATTGTGTAAGTGTTTAGATGTTAAGGACGTTTGTAGAATATAATGATATTAAATAATGTTGTGTTAATTGGCATTTCTTTCATAATACTATATCAACGTGGTTCAATACTTCCATTTGACTACCATAGTGAGGTTGAGTTTAGTGTAACACTCAGTGCATGTTCCTATGTATCGACAAGGTATATGTACGAAGAGTGTGTGCTAAACCTTTAACCTTCTTGATGTTACAGTGGTAGAGCACTGTCGTCCTATTTGAGGGTCCAGAGTTCGATTCCCGATAGTTGCCATCATTCATTATTTATTAACCCTACACATTACATTGTGTAAGTGGTTAGATGTTAAGGACGTGTGTAGAATATATATATATATATATATATATATATATATATATATATATATATATATATACTATATATTAAGAGTTATATATCCTAAACATCATATTTTTCTGTAGAGCTAAGATTTCTCCCGTCATTCCGTTCGCCTAATCCAATCTTCCCAATGTATGATTCCTCTGCCATATTTCTTCCATCTTTGGCATTGAAGTCTCAGATGATCATAGTATACTGATTTTGTTCTTGGTCTCTAATGCTAGCAATGTCTTCATAGAAGATTTCAATTTCTTCATCGGAGCTTTGTGAAGTGGGTGCATATACTTGAATTACTTTATGAGTCTATCATTTGCAAAGTTTGAAGACTACCCAAGCAATTCAGTCTGATACACTGTTGATTTTAGTTATATTATCAGCGATACCTAGATCGATTAGAAATCCTACTCCACTCGCCTTTTCATTTTGCTTTCCTATGTAGTAAAATAAGTGACAACTGTCATCGTGAGATTTTCTTCTTTTCTACAAACATTGCTTAGTCCCACAATATCTCAGCCGATGTTATCTAGTTCTTCAACCAATTCTGCTAATGCGTGATCTTCTGCAAGAGATCTGACATTATTAGAGTAAGTGTTCATACTCTTGAGGTTCTTCTTGTTTCAATGTTTGTTACTGTTCATCTCGTCTTGGTTGTTGTTGTTCTCTTGGATGTTAATCTTGCGTTGGTTGTTGTTCTCCTGGTTGTTTTCTTGGGTTGGGTGTGCTTAGCTTCTGTTTTGCATACATTGCCCACAAACACGGGTGGCAATGTGGTTGGACCTTTAGGAGCAATGATGATCCAACAGGAACGACCGATATATCATTCATTGTGATTATCATGGTTGGTTAAGGAGGTTGTTGCAGTATAATTTCACCACATCGTTTCTGGTGAGATATTGATTTTGTTTTGCCACCTTACCCTGTATATGTGATGGGACCTTATATATCTATAAGACATCCTACGGTCTAAGCCGTCAATGATTGTACTCCATTTATGAAGCATTCCCCATTTTTCCAAGTGGGGATATCTCGAACATAAAGATCATGTTATGGGTTTTTGATCAGAGTTTCATTCTCCTAGTCTTAGTCTGGCTGCCGTCCATAGCTTGTAAGTCCAGCCTGCTCGAGTTTTTTATCTAGTACCTCATGTGTATTTGCGAGAAATACTTATTATATATAATATATATATATATATATATATATATATATATATATATATATATATATATATATATATACATATATTGTAACATGTCATTATTGCATTATCTAATTATTTGTATGTAACTATATGCAATTAACTAGTGGTGGCACCTCACCCAGGGCCTCAACATTTTAAGAACCCTTTTAACCCGTTGACCTAAACTTTGACCTAGCCTACTAAGTACTTTGCACCAGAGCACCATATCCCATATCATTATAATTTACTTTACGAGCTGAGTCATCATAATGCTAACCATGCTCCCTCATTTTCATTGGTTGTTTTCATGTTTACACTGTCTTGCTATTGGTCAACTCTGCATTCATTAACCAATGACTGTCCTCCATGGGGTGTGGCACAGAATTGGTAGGGGACCATAATTGAAAAATAACTAGACTTGGATTGACCCTCAGCTACAATCCAAGGTTGGCTCTGCGACATTTACCTAGAAAAGATACAATACAATTACGTTACATTTCACACATATATATATATATATATATATATACATATATATACATATATATATATATATATATATATATATATATATATATATATATATATATACAGTATATATATACCGGTATATATATATATTTTTTTTCTATGTGAATGAGGGAGACAAAAAGCATAACTGCCTCCAGCGAGTGCCTCCCCCAGATTTCAAAGAGTGACAGGGCCGAAATCAAAGGACGTTCGAGCTAAAATGCCTGGACACACGGAGTTTGAAGCAATTTAATTCATAGGAAGAGGGAAAGGCTGATTCTGGGAGAGATTTTCAGAGCTCAGCAGTTGAATAGAAGAAAGTCTGAGAATAGCGTTTCACTCTTGGGTTGGAGAGTTGCACAGAGTAGGGGTGGGATTGTGTTGCAAGGCGGGTACTACGTACCTTACGTAGAGGAGGTGGTATACACTGGGAAAGCTCCGAGGAACACTGATTATTGTAGTAGCGATAGAATAGTGAGAGACATGCAACATTGCGGCGAAGAGAGAGAGATTGCAGAGAATTGGTGAGTGGACGGGAGTTAATGATACGAAAAGCTTTCCTTTCTACTTTATCTAGGAGTGCAGTGTGAGAGGATCCTCCCCACACATGTGAACAATACTCCATACAAGGACGCACTGTGTCCCAGTACAGAGCAAGTAGCTGCGCAGGGGTAAAGAACCCCTTGAGGCGGTTGAGCACACCCAACTTCTGGGAGGCTGCCTTAGCGAGACTGGTAATATGGTCTTTCCAAGTGAGAGCAGAAGAAAAAGAGACACTGAGAACATTGAGGGAAGATGAAGGGTTGATTTTTGTATTGTTGAAGAATAAGGGATAGTCCTGAGGTTCCTGACGGGTAGTAAGATGGATAAATTGAGTTTTGGAAGCATTAAATGTAACAAGGTTTTCTCTACCCCAATTGGAAATAGTAGCTAGATCAGAAGATAAGCATTTTATGGCTTCATTACCTTTACTTTTGAGGGACTGCTGGCTGGGGCGTTCAGGAAAACTAATTGAGTGGTGTAAAGTAGAGTTGTCTGCATATGAATGGATGGGACTAGATGTACAGTTGAGAAGATCATTTATGAAAATTAGAAAGAGAATAGAAGATAGGACAGAACCCTGAGGAACACTAGAGTTGATAGGATGAGGAATTGAACGATGGCCGTCCACAACCGCAGCTATGGAATGGCCGGAAAGGAAATTAGAGACAAAGGCACAGATGGAGGGACAGAAACTGAAGAAGGACAGTTTGGAAATTAAAGATTTGTGCCAGACTCTATCGAAGGCCTTCGATATGTCTAGTGCAACAGAAAAAGTCTCACCGAAGTCCCGAAAGTTGGATGACCAAGAGTTAGTAAGATATGAAAGAAGATCACCAGTAGAGCAACCCTTAAGGAAGCCATACTGGCGATCTGAGAGTAGATTATGAGAAGAGAAATGCTTAAGAAATTTGGAAGCAAGAATAGTTTAAAAAATTTAGAGATACAAGAGATGAGAGCAATTGGACGATAGTTGGCGGGTTGAGAGCGGTCACCCTTCTTTGGGACAGGTTGAATGAGAGCAAACTTCCAGCCAGAAGGAAAGACGTTAGAGGAGAGACAGAGACGAAAGAGTTTGCCTAGGCAGGGGGTCAGCACGGAAGCACAGTTTTTAAGTACAACAGGAGGAACACTGTCCGGACCGTACGCCTTCTTAGTATTAAGCCCAGAGAGGGTAGAAAGTACATCTTTAGAAGAGATTAGGATACTAGGCATAAGTAGGAGAGAGGGGGGTGGAGAGGGAGGAATAGCACCGGAATCATCCAAGGTAGAGTTTCTGGCAAAAGTTTGAGCAAAGAGCTTTGTCAGAGGAAGAAGTGATGATCAGAGTGGAAAAGGGGAGGGAAAGACGAGGAAGACAAATTGTTGGAGACATTTTTGGCTAGATGCCAGAAAGCTTGGGAAGAGCTAGAGTTGGATAGTTCAGTGCATTTATTTTTGATGAAAGAGTGCTTGGCAAGTCGAAGAACAAATTTGGCTTGATTCCGGGCAGAATCATAGGAAGAATGAGATTCTTGAGTTTTAAGGCGTCGGTACCGTTTGAATGCTTCCTCCTTGTTGTGGACAGCAGTAGAACAAGCGTGAGCAAACCAAGATTTTTTTGCATTAGACTGAGAGAAAGAAAATGACATGTGCGCTTCCATGCCCGAGAGGATTACCTCGGTAATACGTTCAGCACTCTCCGAGGGTCCTCGGCCACGGAAGCAGAAGTCATTCCATGGGAAATCAAAGAAGTACTGCCAGAGAGCCTCCCAGTCGGCAGCGCCAAAGTGCTACAAGTGCCGCCGGCTGGGAGGATCGGATTGCCGTACTGAAGCGAAAGGACAGGTGACGGAGATAAGTTTATGGTCGGAGGAGCCCAAAGGAGAGAACAGATTGACAGTATAAGAAGAAGGGTTAGAAGCCAGAAATAAGTCAAGAATGTTGGGTCGATCTCTGAAGCGATCCGATCCGGGATATGGGTGGGTTGCTGGACCAGCTGCTCTACGTCATTAATGATAGAAAAGACGTAGGCTTGTTCACCAGGTTTGTCAGTAGAGTGAGAGGAGAGCCATTGGCGGTTGTGAACGTTGAGATCTCCTAAGATGGAGATTTCAGAGAAGGGAGAGATAGATAGAATGTGTTCCACTTTAGAGTTTAGTTAGTCGAAGAATTTGGGAAAGTCGGTAGAGTTAGGGGAAAGATAGACAGCACAGAAATATTTAGTATGAGAATGACAGGATAGTTTGAGCCATAAAGATGAGAATTCAGAGGAGTCGAAATCGGGAACACGAGAGCAAGTGAGTTTGTTGTGCACGTATGCACAACATCCGCCATTGGCTTTGAAACTAGGATAGAGGATATATATATACATATATATATATATATATATGTATATATATATATATATATACATGTATATATATATATATATATATATATATATATATATATATATATATATATATACTGTTTATATACACAGTACATGTATATACATACCTCACAGAGTTTTTATATAAATTGTCTGTACATGAAAACATTGTGAAATTTTAGGTAGTAGAATTGATATTTTTTGGTTCAGATACCAGGAGACGTGCCAGGTCCGCAACATGACCTCTGATGCCAGAATGGACCGTGAGTGTTACAACTACGTGCAGGCCCCCCGTGAATATCTCCAGGGCAGCTGTGTGGCTATCACCTATCAGCACTACTACTACATGACCGACGAGGACTGTCTCAGCAAGAGGAGTCCGCTATGTGTTCTGGAGGTGTAGTAAGAAGAGTTGTTGTTGATTGGGTTGTCTCTGGTGTCAAGTCGCAAGAGGAGTGGGTTGGTTTACTGTTTTTATATCAAATTGCTTTTAAGCATTATTCTTGCATCCAGTCTATGAAGTGGCAAGTAGCCTTACTACTTTAAAATATTCCCTCTTTTCGCTAAGACTAACATGTTAATACAATAATAAACACAATAATGTAGCAATACCTATTATTGCCAATATACAACTACAGTAAAATATATGTTTGCATCGCACGCCTTGTCAAACATAATTCTGCTATAAATTCAATGTATCTTATAATGTTATCTGAAATCATTAGAATGTCAAGCAAGTATGTACATGAAGCTAATGTAATTGGATTCAACAAATATTTGATGCATATACTGATTTTTAAATAGATTTGTAAATAGTCTTGTAAATGACCACTTAATCATATTTACAGTACAGTTTTCCTTGTAAAGATTAATTGTAATGGTCCTCCTATTAGTACTCCGTGCAGTCTTCTGTAATAAAATATACAATTTACCCTAACTTTTTTTTACTATCACATAGTTCGATCTAATCATTATATGCTTACAGGAAAATACATAATGGTGACAGGTTATTTATACTTGAATGTATGAATTAGGGCTTATACAGAAAATAACAGATACTATGTATGCATATAATTGCACATTATAATACTATCACAACTTCCTTTATACTAAATAATTATATGTCTACATTCAGTATGATTCAGGTAGCATCACTGTGACTGCAAGTAACGGTCTTCAATCTCGAAAGATAACAAATAATCTATGTTCTGTATCTTGCAATATACATGCAAGTTAGCATTGGCATGTATCCAGATTTTTTTTTTTTAAACATTGAAATACGTAGTACAAGCACCTGTAATAATATATTAAACACTTTCAAATTGGTCATCAAATGCTAAATTAGGGTACATTACAGACTTGATTTGACAATGAAAGCCACTTTCAAATGTTTTCTTGGCGTGAATATCTTTCATTGAATATCCCGTGAATACTGAATATTTTTGCTAATATAAGAACATGTACCTTTGGTATAAAGCATTCGATGACCAAATGCGATATACAATAATATGGAAGACCATACCAACAAGGGTAAAGTTGTAGTTTCCACTGACCGCCTTGTACTCCTTCCTTATTTTTATCTAGAGACCTAAATAGAAAATGAGCAAATAGATTGAGTGCGTTTCTGAGTTTAAAGAAGATTAAGGTATTCTAAGTATACGTTTCGAATTTATTGTCCTCTAAACATAGCAACCACGAACGGTTGACAGCATCTCCGAGTTTGTTTACATAGGCTTTCACACCTTGGTTGCCAATCTGTAACCTCCTAAACACTAATGGTAAGATGCTGCCATAATCTAACTTAACCTACCTTTCGTAACCTTACCTAAAATATATATAGCTGTATTATATTTGAATAACGCAAGGTACGTGTAAAAGCAAATTTAACATGAAATTATACTGAAAGTAACGATATCAATTGCCAGGAATCGCAATGAATATTAATTTAGAAAAAATATGGAAAAATACAAAATCTATATGAAGTTCAAAACAGCACTCAAATAATACTTAAAATATACTTTAGTCTACTTCACAATCACCGAAAATCTACATACAAATGTGTTTCCAAATGGTTAGCGGAAACAATACCTTTACCCCAGAAAGCAGTGGTGCCAGGTGGATTTGGCTAAACTATCGTACCAAACATGTAAAAAATTATCGTATTTGCATCAATATTATCGTACAAGTTTTCATCATACAGTATCATGGTTTTCACCTATATAGACCTATTTCTAGAACTAGTTATCAAAGCTTAAATGAAAAACACAATAACGCAGTTATTTTTATTCTAAATTTTGAATGGTAGTGAAACAAAATAATATTTGTGCACTAATATCAGTAGCAACATTTGCTGTACAAGTTTATTAAAATCAAATATGCTGAGGGAGTAAACTCTAGGATTAGCCAACATAGTGTAGGCCTACCATAAAGGGGGGCAAATCGTCACAATATTGGAAGGATAGTCTGAGACATTCTTATGAATTTGTCATAACATAAATATACTAGAGATGGTTTATAAAAGTTTGTATGTATGTAGGTGTGTCCTTTGTCTACTGTATGTATGAATAGCCTACAGGTGTTATGACTGGTTATATAAATATTGTGGAAATCGGTATTTAAGTTGATTTCAACTTAATAGCTACCGATAACGGAGAGATGCCATTTTTCTATATTTGTTTTACCATGTGTTCAACAATGTTCATATTATTGTATATCTGCACTGAATTATTGTATAAATTCCTGAATTATCGCATTATTGTACACCTGGTATTGTACATTGCACAAATGGTCAAATTATTGTATTTGTACTATAATTATCGTACGACTGGCAACGCTGCCAGAAAGTTCAGTAATAAGCCATAATATGTGTCCACTAATCTGAACATGTATTTATAGAACACAATTTGGGTTTAAAGATTTATATTGGTATATTCTAATTATGGCTTACGCATAATTATGAACTAGGTCATATTGAAACAGATGGTACATATGCTTTGAAATGGTTTGGTTATAAAGAGTAGGAGTGGATAGAGGTTAATTATTTAACAGAGGAAACCAAAGGAGTCAGATATAAAAAGATAGCAGACTGAAAATTAGATGGACAGAAGAAAGCACTAAAATGGTGAATCATGGGAGCAATTCGAATATTTCAAAACAGCTGGCATTATATTATGACATAAACTATATATTTAATCATACCTTTGTCCTTCCCTCATGAAAGAAAATGAAGATGCTTCTGTTAATTTGCTAAACATATTAGAATACAAAGTTACCAATGTTTTCGGGGGCAATGTAACTGGATAGTCATTTATAGTAAAGACAAAATTAAATTGACTTTTACCTCTGAACTTTGCCAGACATGTAGGTCTCTGAGCTAGTTAAGAAGGGTGTGGTATGGGCAAGACACTTTCACGGTTGATGAATGCAAGTGAAATTCTGAAGATCCGATAAACATATGGATAACGATAGTAGCTAAATAGTGATTGTTAAAAATAGAATAAGATGCTTAGGATCATATATGCACTCTGGGTAAATGCCCAATAGGCCTATGTGTTGGTGGTGTAATGGGTTAGATGCTTATGTTCTGGGTGTGTGGTGTCCCGAGTTCGAATCCCAGTAGGACCACATTCTTTCATTAATCTATTCAAACGCATTAGGGTTTACAATGGAGGATTAATGTTAAGATTAATGTTAATGTTCCTTAACCCCTTCTGTACCGACGATGTCTTTTGTATTTGATTTCAGCTATATTAAGACAATTTTATGTAGCTTATTAATTGGTATACGTCCTTCCTAAGCAGAAGAAAATCGTCTAATAGTAGCCAAAACAAAATGAAAAGGACGTCGCCGGTATAGGCGGGGTTAATTACTTGTGTAGAAGAAATTAAGGGATAGAAACTGTTCATTCCAAGATTAGTATTGTCATGACTTGTCATATGAACCTTACAAATTAGGAATATATTCTAATAGTCTTATTGGGATATTTTGTTTAACTTCTTGGGTTATCAACTGTAAATTAAAGGAAGTATTATTTGTGAAGAGCAATTCAATTTGATATAAT
This sequence comes from Paralithodes platypus, assembly GCA_032716605.1. Lineage (NCBI taxonomy): Eukaryota > Metazoa > Arthropoda > Malacostraca > Decapoda > Lithodidae > Paralithodes > Paralithodes platypus. The sequence goes on from CM064545.1 coordinate 18,717,313, forward strand.
TTGTATGTTTCCATTAGTATTTGCTCTTCAGGTATTCTTGTATAATACATGACACAAATTACGCTCGTCTAAATGGATGAGTAACACTTTGCAAAAAAATAATAATATATATATACTGTATATATAACATTATTTAAATGTTTGGTTGCTATTAGGTGGATGGGAGTCGTTAGCCTTGGTCGGCAACCGGTCTATGGAAGCAAACTATATTCAAATCCGTACTGCTTACCTAAAGGGGATTTCCCTCTTTCAAGAACTGGACGATGACATATCCCGATCTAAATATCACAGTGTGTCTTGAGGACTTGACCACGAATTCTTTGTTCCACGAACTTGATTCATAATTAGATACATATTGCTACAAAGTGCATACGACAAACCTACGACCATAGTCACGAACTGTTGAGACAACTGTCAAATGCAAATTTCAACGGTAATTTAAGTAACTGTCTACAATGACCAACGATACCTAAGATGCACCTAAGCATACCTAAATGAATAGCTAAGACCTATAGTACGAATCCCAAGCACAGCAAAGACACATTATTGCAGCACAGTATATGACATTATTACAGCACAGCACAATACAGCACATTTTTACAGCACATTCTTACAGCTCACTATTACAGCACATTACAACACATTCTTACAGCACATCATTACAGGACATTATTACAGCACAGTACTGAACAGTAATATAATACAGCTCAGTACAGCACATTCTTACACCACAGTACACCAAATTATTACAGGACATTGCAACACCATATTATAGAACATTGTTACAGCACAGTACTGCACATTATTACAACACAATATTACAGCACAGTACAGCACATTATTACAGCACAGTAGAACACATTATTACAACACATTATTACAGAACAGTAAAACACATTATTACAGAACAGTAAAACACATTATTACGGCACAGTACAACACATTATTACAGCACATTATTACAACACAGTACAACACATTATTATAGCACAGTACAACACATTATTACAGCACAGTACAACACGTTATTACAGCACAGTACAACACATTATTACAGAACAGTACAACACGTTATTACAGCACAGTACAACACATTATTACAGCACAGTACAACACGTTATTACAGCACATCACTATAGGACATTGTTACAGTACATTACAATACAGCAAATTATTACAGGTCAGTACAACACATTATTACAGCATCGTAAAGCACATTACATCACATTATTACATCACATTAATGCAGTACAGTGCATTATTACAGAACATGCAAACTTAATTTGATATACAAAATCAGATAGCACAAAAACTGAATTATCACCCTCTCAGAGTGACCCTGATAGCAACACCAACAATACCAACCGCAGCCACGCCAACCAGAAGTCCAGCGAGAATCCCAGCAATAAAAACGCCATCGACCGGGGCACCAGCGATCAAGGCACCAGCAACAACTCGGGCCGTAAGGACAATGGTGACGCCACAAATTCGAAAGAACAGGACACTAATGTTGCAATTAACTTCCCGAATGAGAATGGTACTAGCGGCATCTTGAGGCAAGCAGAAAATAATGCCAATGATTCGAGGCAGCAGGGAAATGTTGAGGACAATGACTCAAATCAAAGCAAGGATAGTGATAAACATGAACAATGGTAAAGGTTATGACACCAATGATTCGAATCAAGAGGAGGGTAATGGTAGCAATATGAACACAGAAACAGATGCTGATAACTCTGCTTCAAATCAAGAAGACATGGAAGCTAACACCAGTTTAAAGCCAAAGGAAAGTGAAAATTATGGTGATTTGAGTCAGGGGGAAGAAACAGAGGGCAGTGAGTTAGACCAGAACTATGAGAGCGTCAACAGCCCCGGATTCAACTACACAGTACAAGACGGTAGCTTTGGTCACCAGGAGACCAAGAACGGTAGCAGTACTGTGGGGTCATACTATGTGCGGCTGCCGGACGGTCGCCTGCAGAAAGTCACCTACTATGTTGACGGGGACTCGGGTTATGTGGCACAAGTTGAGTATGAGGGCGAAAAACAGTAGGTCACCATAGTCAATTCAGATGTACGGCTCTTGCAGTGAATGGTGGTGTAATTTTTTTACATTTATGACAAGTGGATGAAATATTTTGCAGCACTCCAATTAAACTCCTGCAAAAGTCATTATATTCACTTATTCATATTTCACTTTCTTAATTTTATTGTATTATTCTGTCAGCTACAGGCAATTTTATTTGGCTGTAAAACTAGTTTCTAAGTACAATTGTAAATGAACATGCTCTACAATATCCACTGCTATTCCTTGTATTTCTGTCATGACTCCATCCATATATATATTGAACAACCATGGGGACATCACACACCCTTGCTTTAACCAAACATTCAGATCAAAGAACTCTATTAATTTTCCATGAGCACTGACGTCTTTGCACCCTCGTACATGCTCTTCACCGCTTTCAGTAACTTGCCAGCTACTGCGTCAATTCTCAATACTTTCCACAGACCTTCTATATCAACTCTGTTGTTGTCTTTCTCCAAGTACATAAATGCAGCATATGACTTTTGTCCCTTCTCTACAACATATTTCAAGGCAAATATCTGGCCTACACACACTCTTCCCTTCCTTAACCTTAGCTCCTCACCTACCCATGTATTTGTTCTCGCTCTCACTCTCTCGATCACTACCCTTCTGTACATCTTCCCTACTATGCTTAGGAGACATATCCCCCGGTGATTACAACACCCTTCTCTCTTCCCTTAATTCATATACAGGGGGACTATTATGCCTGTCTTCCAGTCTTAAGGCACACTTCACTTCTCCCATGCTAGTCTACACATTTTCCATACTTACTCAATCACTATCTCACCACCATACCTCAGCATTTCTCCGCACACTCCTTCTATCCCTGATGCTTTCCCCATATTCACTTTTTCCAAGGCCTCACTCACTCCTGACCTCCTGATCACCACCTCCTCCTCCATTAGTTCTCTTCTTCTCCCTTCCATACCCCATCCAACTATGTTTGCTGGCGTTTCATTCCCTACGTTCAACAATTCATTGAAGTGCTCCCTCCAACTCTCTCTTGCTGGGCGGGTGCCCAACCCCGAAAAGGGTTGAAATAGGGGAGCTATCCCCCCACCATAGGCGGCTTTCTAGGGCCTTTCCTAGCTGATGCTGAGAGGATTGGGTTCTAGTCATGTGGTGATGGGATGGTCTATCAGAGTGAGAACTCAGCAATCTCTGCCATACCCATAGCTTACTCTGACTGTTCCTTTTACTTATATATTTTCTAGATCTCAAGTGACGGCGTCTCTAACGTGGATTGACCTCCCAATCTACCAAGATTGGAAGCCAAAGCGTCACATTTTTCCCTTGCCCCTCAACTTTCTCTTCATAATTGCTGAGGGACACAGGGCCCTGGGTGGGGCTATGGTTTCCCGGGCATTTCCGCACCCTCCTCAGCTCCCCGCCATGGAGTGGCTTCGGTCACCCAGGCTTTATTGTGGTCGGCGGGGAGGCTTCTGTGGGGGCGCTCGGTTATGGCCTTGGCCTTGCTCGGGGCCTTGGGGCTGTTCGGCCAGGCAGCTTGGGGAACAACAACAACAACAACAACTCTCTCTTGCTTCTCTGCTAGCACTCGCCCATTCTTATCTTTCACACCCTTACTAACTTTCGTGACCTCTTTCCGGAACAGTTTCTTACATTAAACAATCTTTCATTACTATATACACTTTTCAGTCATACTATTTTATACTTTGATACGTAAAATCACAGATAACGATAACGGGATAAGGAAATAATTATGTGTGGAAAATTATACATACAGTATCTATATATATATATATATATATATATATATATATATATATACTGTATATATAATTATATATATATATATTTTGTTTCTTCTATATTCCAACTACTCCCTCTCGGGCATACGCTGATAGCCTTTATACTCTACCGTTGAACATGGTGAGGCCCGTGAGGTCTTGCTCCAGTCTAGGGAGTGAGACATGCAAAGCTTCACGGCTTGAAGCAACTGCATCTCTGAAGCCGCCTGACCTCTGCGCTTCACAGTCTTACCCCCCACACTCGGACCCTTACTCTCAGAACGCCACCTGTTGAGCAATTAACTCACTAGGCATTGCCCCACTGTAGCATATTTTTGAATATGGGAATATTCATACAATGCTATTTAATCAGGGAACAATGAGGGTATTTTATACTCTATATATATATATATAGGCCTATATATACTTTTTTTCTGGCTAACATTAGATGATTTTATTCAGCTTAGGAAAGATCTGTGGTAGTTAAATAGAGCACAAATTGTCTCAATCAACGCTCTGACTTCCATATACCCTTCCTCATTTAAATAAAATCGTCAAATAATAGCCAGAAAGCAGAAAAGAAATGCGTCATCGATCCTCAGAGGGTTAAGTGAGTAATTCCTTATTACAAGTACGAGAAACTCGTAATTGATGGTCATTTTCTTAGGTACACTCGGATACCATAGTCTCTAGCCCACTCCTCTCTGGCAAGAGGTGAGGCCAGGACCCTTACTGGACGGCGACCCACAGTGATAGTTAGGGGTAGGGTTGAGGGGAGAGGGCAACACACACATACGAACACACTGTGAAGCATTTGAGTTTTTTTAATCCTGCCTTAGCCTCACAAATAAGTATGACATTTATCTAAGATTATTATTATTGCAACTATCATTATTATTATTAAAATTATTATTATTATTATTACTTAGGTACAAGTGCCATAGCCAAGATTTAACTGATACTAGCAGGGGTACCCGGCTTTGCCCGGGTTTAAATTCTACCATTTATTCATGAACACATGAAACATCTTCAGAAGGTTTGGCTGGTCAAGGTACCGAAGTTGTTGAAGCCCTACGAGAAAAGCACCCACCTACACCTAGGGACCTAAACCTCCCCCCAGCCCCAAATGACCAGATGCCCCAACCTTTAGTTGCCACGAAGGAGCAGGTGGTTGCCGCAGTGACTTCATTCTCAGCAGGCTCAGACGCGGGCCCAGATGGTATCCAACCCGCCCACCTCATAGGCCTCTTGGGTCAGGGATCAGGAGCTGCTGGGGAGGCACTCTTGGAAACCCTCACCAAATTCATCAACATGGTTTTAAGAGGGGAACTACCCGACTGTGCCACACCACTATTTTTTTGGGCATCACTCTGTGCACTGGAAAAAAAAGATGGCGGCGTGCGCCCAATAGCAGTAGGGAACACCTTCCGCCGCCTTGCCACAAAGGTGGGTTTGAAACAACTCTCGAATGGCCTAGGTCAACACTTAAGACCAGTTCAACTAGGTTTCGGAACTCCAGGGGGGTGTGAAGCTGCTGTACACGCAGCCCGCACTTACCTCAGCCAAGCCCAAGAAAAACGAGTGCTTCTGAAGATTGACATGCGGAACGCATTCAACAGCATTCACAGGGATGTCTTCCTCCGTGCAGCTCAAGAAAACATCCCCACCCTGTACCCCCTACTTTGGCAGGCTAATTCCAAACCTTCAACCCTGGTTTTCGGCGAGACGGTAATCCCATCAGGAACCGGGTTACAGCAGGGAGATCCAGGTGGCCCTGCTCTTTTCTCAATAGGGGTGGTCGCAGCAGCTAACAAAGTAAGGTCAGAACTGAATGTATGGTACCTGGACGATGCAACCTTGGGTGGGTCTGTAGAGAACGTTCTAACCGATCTAAAAAACATCGTAACTGACCTCAGCCAGGCTGGGCTAGTGATAAATGACGCCAAATGTGAACTTGTCCTCCTCAACCACACACGTGAAGAAAGTGAAGAGACTCAGGCGCTGTTTCAAGGCAAATTGCCAGAGGTAAAGATCCTCCAGGAGCACCAGCAAACCCTATTAGGTTCCCCACTAACTCAGGCAGCAATCCCACCAGCACTTCAAGTTAAAAAGGAGGACCTTCAACGTCTTGTGAGTCGCCCGATACACATCGATGCCCACTCAGCTCTGGGCCTTCTCAAGAATTGTTTCTCCATCCTAAAACTCCAATACCTATTGCGCACATCGATGACTTACACAAACAATGGTGGCCTCCAAGAATTAGACAGCATAATCCGAGAAGCAGTGACCAGCATCACCAACGCGGAATTTCAAGATCGGACCTGGACACAAGCCACTCTTCCTGTCCGCCTCGGGGGCTTGGGTATATGGAGAGCCTCGGATATTGCCTCCCCAGCCTGTATCTCTTCCCTTATCTCGATCAACGACCTTGTAGTGTCCATCCTTTCTTCTCAACCCAGAATGACACTTAACCCGCAGAGTGCCAGACAATTATTTTGACCCTATGCATCTGCCAGTGCCAGAGGATTTTTTTTTTTTTTTTTTGGCTAAATCTATCAAGTTGGGTGAGAAAGGAAGGATAATGGTAAAAAAAACACTCCCCTTGTCCATTTTCGCCAGAAATCAGGTCCCCGATGGTCCCAAATGTAGCTGAAATTTTCAGAGTAAATCATCGACTTTTATGGTATCGGAACATATAGGTAGGAGGGTGGTGGGAGGGTGGTTTGGGGGATGGTTGGGGGAAGGTATAACCGTAATTGACTCGTGTTACAAATATGAAGCCGATTGGTGAGGTAGTTTCGCCGCCACGGATTTTCCTTTTTTTCCTTTTCTTCGTACGGATATGCTGGAAGTGGGTGGTGGGAGGCGGTTGTGGGTGTGGTGGGGGGGAAGGCAGAAGGGTAAGGGACTTGTCACAAATATGGAACCGATTGGTGCAGTCGTTTCGCCGCCACAGATTTTCCTTTTTTTTCCTTGTGAGGCGACTGATAGTCAGTGAGTGGGTAGAGGTAGGGAGTTGTGTTGCTGGTGGCAAGAAGCCAGAAGGGTAAGGTACATGTAGTAGAAATATGAAAGCCATAGGTGCAGTCGTTTTGCTGCTACGATTTTTTTTCGGCGTGGACGTATATATACGTCCCTGGCACTGGGCGTGACAACACCCTTGGACGTATATATACATCCCTGGCACTCAGCGGGTTAATAGGGACGTAACAGAAGCGATTAACACCTGGAAGGAAATTACAGGAGCAGAGGAGGAGCCTCAGGGTACCTCCAGGAGCAAGCAGAAAGCGTGGGATACCATCTCGGCAAAGAAAACTCAAGAAAATCTCCTAACCAATGCAGACCACGTTGCAAAAGCACGGCTCCAGGCAGCCGCCCGTTTGGAGAGTGGCTTGTGGTTACATGCCATCCCCATCCCACCTCTTGGAACTCACTTGGATGCTGAAGCGCTCCGGGTAGGCATCGCGCTCAGAGTGGGTGCGGCAGTTTGTCACCCACACACTTGCAAGTGTGGTGGGGGACTGGGTGCTCAACGTCACCATGGCTTGTCATGTAATTACAATGCAGGCCACCTGCCAAGACACTCTGCACTAAATGATGTCATAAAACGGGCCCTGCAGAGTGCTAGCCGTGCATCAATCCTCGAACCACATGGACTTCACAGAGAAGACGGCAAACGGCCAGATGGGATGACCACTTTCCCTTACAAGAATGGCCGGTGCCTCTTGTGGGACGCCACATGTGTTGACACTTTCTCCACAACCAACATCGCCAGAAACGCCGACGAAACAGGTGAAGCCGCCCGGATAGCAGAAAACAAAAAGAGAGAAAAATATCAAGACATCGCCAGAAATCATCAGTTCGAGCCCCTGGCATTCGAAACTTCAGGAGTCTTCGGCCCTTCTACCCTTAAGATGGTGAACGAAATAGGCCGTAAAATCAGAGAAGTTTCAGGAGAACCCCGGGAAACCCTCTGGCTCAAGCAAAGACTAGGGATGGCTATCCTCCGGGGCAATGCCACCAGCGTCATGAGCTCAGTACGACTGGGCCAGGCCACTTAGTGAGGCCCGGGCAGGAGTGGTGTATCCGTAGTCTCTCCACAGTATCCACAGTAGGGTTTAAAAAAAAAAAAAAAAAAATGTATTTAACATGTGCGATGCACATAAATAAAAGGGGATGTGTCAGATGGTTGAAAGCCACAGTTGCTCGCGCGTTTGGGGCTAGCAACACGTATTATTAAAAACATGTATCCTCTTTCATTCACTGTCCCCCCCTTCACTCACTCAACCCCGCTACGCTACGGAGGATAACAGGTTTTTCACAATACGTAGACGGAGGTCTTTAAAAAAAAAAAAAAATCTATTTAACCAATACTGTACCACCATAATCATCATCACTACTACCACCACTACTACTACCATAATTACCATCATCAATCACTACTACCACAATCTTCACAATACTACTACTACCATAATCACCGGGCTCGACCTCCCTGTGCCTCATTAAACGCCGACCTCGATTTCGGCCGCTAAATTACCTCCGATTTTGGATCTGACTTCATCCTTACCCCCCTTTTGGGGGGCTGCGAACAACTTTCGTTCCATACACCTTTTCGATCGGAGGCCTCCTTTTGCCCGAAACGGCAATTTTGTTTTATTTTTTGTTTTTCAATTTTGGCCTCGAAACGACCTCGCCCCCTCTATGACCTGACCCAGGTCAATTGACACCCACATGCAAAGTTTCAGCTCCCCAGGTCCAAAACTGCGGACAGAGACAGACACACAAACAGACACACGAACTGATTTAATAATATATAGATAGATAGATAGATACTAATTTTTTCCATGCATCTCTCTCACTTTCTCTCTCTCTGAGGTCATATTAACGTCCTACTATTTATATTCATATAAATGTATGTTAATATATATTGTCTTGGTATTTATTACTTTACTTTGTCATCTCACAATTATGTCAACATTATTATGTATAGAGGAAACATATGTTTCTATCAAGAAAACAATCCATGCGCGTACTGTAGGTTTAAAGTGAACCCTACGAATCACACATGTTTCAGACTGAAGTTGTATTCATGGGTATTGCTTTACCTGCGTAGGAATAAAACTTCTCTAACAGTGAGGATAATGAAAATCTTTAAATTGTTATACTAATTACCCTATATGAAGGATATAATTCAGAAAGTTACCAATGACATAACATATGACTATGATTAGATATTCACACACACACAAATGTTTCTAATGAAGTTCTATCGTATTCCTATTCCATATTTCCTTTCCAACACTCCCTCCCTCTTTGCCTCTCACCGCCACAACCACATCTCACCCTCTCCCTGTTTCTCTGCCTCCCAGTCTGTTACCCCCCCCCCCCCCCCACACACACACACTATCCTTCTCTCTCTCTCTCTCCCCCCCCCACACACACACACACACACTCACACACACTATCCTTCTCTCTCTCTCTCTCTCTCTCTCTCTCTCTCTCTCTGTGTGGCTTACAGACAGAAGACAGAGAGTGGTGATAAATGGAGTGGAATCGGAGTGGGAGCCTGTCACTAGTGGAGTTCCACAGGGTTCAGTCCTTGGACCGGTCCTGTTTCTCATTTACATTAACGATATTGATGTAGGGGTAAACAACACCATTTCCAAATTCGCCGACGATACAAAAATAGGAAATACAGTCCTGAACGAAGATGATAGAAATGCGTTGCAATCTGATTTAGACAAGATATCAGAGTGGTCGAAAAAATGGCAGATGCCCTTCAATGTCGATAAATGTCAGGTGCTGCAGGTTGGTAGCAGAAATATGAAATACAAATACGAAATGAATGGCAAACAAATAAAAACCGCAACGGTAGTAAAAGACCTAGGGGTACTAATATCTGAAAACCTAAAAACTTCCGACCAATGTATAGCAGCTGCAAATAAGGCAAACATAGCATTGGGCTTTATTAAACGAAAATTTACATATAAACATGAAAACGTAATAGTGCCACTGTTCAAAAGTATGGTGAGGCCCCACCTTGAATATGGTGTGCAGTTCTGGTCACCTTATCTGATCAAGGACATTGTAAGACTCGAGTCAGTACAGCGTAGAGCAGCGACGAAGATGATACCCTCATTAAGAAATAAACCATATGAAGAAAGACTTAAACGATTGAACCTGTTCTCATTAAAAAAGAGGAGGTTGAGGGGTCAGCTTATTGAGTGCTTTAAGATACTAAAAGGTTTCGACAAAGTCGATGTAAATGCACTACTCACATTAAACAATACTAATCAAACTCGTGGAAATGGAATGAAATTAAAAACCAAAAAGGCAAACCTAGATGTCACAAAGTTTCTTCACCTACAGTGTGGCGACAGAGTGGAATAAACTACCAGCGAGAGTGGTGGAGAGTGACACAATAAACGCTTTCAAGGGAAGGCTTGACCTCTATCTGCAGAGGGCTGGGGTGATATGAAAAGAAAAGAGAAGAAAAGGGAAAGGAAAAGAAAAAAAAAAAATTATGTAAGTGTATGTGTGTGCACTGTACAGTATGTATATATATACTGTATATATATGTATGTATGTGTGTATGTATGTATGTGTATATGTGTGTGTGTGTGTGTATATGTATGTACCGGTGTATATATATATATATATCTATATATATATATATATATATATATATATATATATATATATATATATATATATGCATATATACATGTATAGTTTGTAAGGCCAGACTGCCTAGTAAGGACCTTGAGGTCTGTGTGGTCTGTGTATCTATGTAGCTCTATGTAGCTCTGTGTGTGAGTGTGTGTGTGTGTTCCAGTCTGCCATATCTATTCTGATCTATTTTGAAGCCTTCCCTGAACTTCAATTTTGCAAATAATAGGAACTGCACTACCTAATAACTAATGGTTCACACCAGTAGTTATACTTACTCATGCTAAAGAAAATATTGCATATGTTTGTTTTCAATAGTATGGAATAAAGGATTTTAAATAATGCGAAATGATGCGAACAAATATCAAATAACTACAAGAAAGTAACCAACAAAAATATAGCTTCCTGGATTGCTTCACACAAATGCTTCACAGTGTGTTCGTGTGTGCGTTGCCCTCTCCCCCCCAACCCCACCCCTAACCATCACTGTGGGCCGCCGTTCAGTAAGAGTCCTGGCCTCACCTCTTGCCAGAGAGGAGTGGGCTAGAGACTATGGTATCCTAGTGTACAATTTATATTTACTCCAACAAATAATGAAAGTGCTTCTGCCTACGTAAATATACGCATGCACATTGTCGATTAATTTGTTTCTATTTATATTCACGCCATCGTTTTGTACATATTCGATGTGTACTGTATGAAAATGTCAGAACGTAAAGCGAGTGTGTGTAGGAACTAAGCCAAAAAACCGGTCAGATATGTTAATCATAATGGATTACTGAGCAAAGTAGGAAGCTGCAGGTAGTCTTTTGCATTGTTTAACCCCTTCTGTACCGGCGACGTCTTTTTAATTTTATTATTGTTATATTTAGACGATTATGTGCGGTATAAGGAAGATCTGTGGTAATAAAATTTGTTAAGCGAGATAGTTCGAAGACTGTTGATTGCTGGAGGCTCTTTTTATACTGAATAAAATCGTCTAATAGTAGCCAGAATTAAGTTAAACAGACGTCGCCAGTATAGAAGGGGTTAAAGGGGCGGCTACACTTGCCCTACATCAGATCAGATGAAAGTATTGAGGGATTAGCCTTTACAACGGCACCTCGTATCTACATTCTACTTTTCCTTTTTTTTTTTTTTTTTTTTTTTTTTTAAGATGAGTGTAGAGATGGGGGAAGGGGTGTTGGAGAGAGAGGAAGCTGTTGGAGTGGCTTTGTTATGTGTGTTATTAGTCTGTATACGTCGTCGAGGTGTCCCCCGACTGGGTGCAAGCATGTGAAACATGCTAGGACATACTACGTAACCACCCACTAAATGTCCGCCTGGGCTGGGATCGAACCCAGGTCAAGCAGATTCACACGTGAGCGTGCTCACCACTCGACCGCCGTGGCCCGAAATACTGCTACAGGGGTGGATCCAGGGGGGAGGGGGGTCTAGGGGGTCCGGACCTCTCCCCCCCCCCCCCCCTAAACACACCCTGCTTAGAAGAAAAAAATATATATAGTATATATAGTTATAAAAAACTTATGCCAACATTTTAAAGGAAAATATAAGTTACCCCATTAAATTATTGGGAATACTTGATTTTCTTTGAAACAACAAATTGTATATTTTATATATGTGACGTCCTTTATTTCTGATATCAGACAATACTAAGATACTTATACTTCAATCTAATGTTTAATATACTGTAGAGTTGTCATCAATAAGATAATGCTTCAGTCTTTATCATTCAGTTTCGAATGCTATAATTTCAAGATTCGAACGTTCTACTGTTCATTGTTGACAAACACTGAAGGAAAATCCAGCCTCGGGAGTCACCTGCTTACTTCCCCGGTAAGTTCGCTAAATAACAGGAAAGGAAAGGAGGTACGGTCCGACTGATTCATTTATGAATATATTTGGTTCACCGCTATTATTCGTCGTATTTACATGTTGAGAACTGCAGTAACTGTGATACTCAGCTTCATTATGGTTTACTGTAATTATTCCTTCAATTTTCTATTTTATATCTCATTTTTCGATTGAAAAATGTCTCCGGCGAAACCAGATTTCTCCATAATGCTGGTTCGCTATCGCTTGCCAGGAAGATATCGATACTTGGATGGGGATAAACGTCTTAAAACAGTTGGCTGAATGGGGCTGAATGGATACAAACCAGAGAAAGAGAGAAAAGGAGAGAAAAAAAAAAAAAAAAAGGTGAACCCCCCCAAGAGAGGTGCATAGAAAAAAAGGGTTGACAGGTTCACTATAGGCCTAATCATTTGTTTTTACCCACCTCGCCGAAGGTGCTATTTGGCATCGTCGTCGATGTTCTCAGAACATCTGAGAGCATCGGCTAGCCGCCGTGCAGCGTTGCAAAGTTTTTTTTGTGCGAAACCCTCCGCGATGTCTCGCCGATGTCTCGCCGATGTCTCAGAGGGCCTCGCAGATCCCTCTGCGATGTTCGACGATGCTTGCGAGGGCTACGGACCCTCGTGAGTCCTCATCCAAAATTTTGAACAGTCCGAACATTTGCGATGACCCGCGAGGGCCCTTGCGAGTCATACGATTATTATGCGAGGGTATGCGATTGCTGTGCGACATGTCACGAATGTGCCTATTTATGGGTGTCGGCGACGAAAATCCTATGAAATCGCATAAGTGGGAAAGGGACATTAACCCACACCCATATATGAGTAACTGACCCCCCCATGTATAAAATCCTGGATCCTCCCCTGTCCTAGTGACATAATATATACAGTCATACCTCTAGCATGTCAGCAGCATGTCACGGCCAATGTTACAAGCATTGTTTTTGGCAAAATCACTGACATGTTAGAAACAGATGTTAAGTAGTAGTGTGGTCCAGACTTGTGAGAGACAGTACCCAGCACCATGCGGCCATGCCGACGAGGGAGGACGCCTTACATGCCGCCACAGCAGTGATTATATTATGTGGACAGCAGGGTCAAAAGTCAAAATTCGTCGCCGAATTTGGGTGCATTTATCACTTAAAGCAAATCCCAATGGTGAAAGATAGAACTGACCAATCAAGGCTTAAATTGTCTGTATAACTTCAGATCTTTCAAATCTCAAACTATCCATTATACTTTTCAAAGCATCTTGCTTCATCAGTTTGTTCTTATAATCATCTACGTTCTGGTCTCATAACGCCTTATGCCATTGATATAGTTCGATCAGCATGGTTGTGTGTTCCTTGGTTTATGTGAGAAATAAATTGACTACACCGGTATCTGGGTCTGGGGAATGTTGGCAACAACCTTCCGATAGGGTAACCTCACTAGAGTGAACAATTTCCTACCAGAACCCGGTGATTGTATATATTGTAGAGATTAATTAATGTTAGGTAATTTAGTACTGTATAAGATTACCTTGAGCAAGTTAATTTAGTTATAAAACCTTGTAGAAATAAGTTTAGAAGAACTGTAAAGAGGATCAGTTTAAATATTCCCGCGACCGCATACGCGATCCACCGTTTGCTTTAGGGTCGTTAATATCTTGATATTATGTTCACTAAATCGTTGTGAAACGATGTTCACCTTTATAATTATATAATTTAAATGCTGATAATTATTTATATGATTTCGTGAAGAGGGAATGAACCCTTGGTAACGAATTAATATAATTTATTTAAGAGTCGGAAATTGAAGTTCCGATCAGACGCTAGTAAACATCTGAACTATAAAGATGTGTCCTGTGACCTCTCCACCACAATTCCCACGCCCGGCCCGGAGTCCTGACCTATAACCCTTATCTACCGAAGCCGGAATCCTCTGAACTAAACCAGGACCCTAGTTATAGCTAAGTCATTGATATATATGGCCATTTATACAATGTTTAGTTAGGGCATCCTGAGAGATAGGCTACCATAGTTCATACTATAAGGTAGGCGATCTCAGACTTTATTTTTATTTATGTTGATTAATTTTATATTTCGATTGGTGTGGTAAATGATAACCTTTGGCCATATTATCCCCCACATTTTGGTGCCCCGAGTGAGGATTCCGATCGGTGTGTAGACTAGGGGTTGAGTTAGGGCCAGTTTTCAACAGTTAGGGTCCCTGCTAAGCTGCAGCGGTAGGCTAATGTTTAAGGTCGTTTTTGTGGGACATAGTTTGATCCCCCGCCGTTATGAGGTTCCTATCTGTGAGGCGATGGCCTTGGGTGAGTGGCATTTCAATTAATAATAAGATAAAATTGCATGGCGTTTAAATCCTGTGGTAGAGGACTGGTAGAAGGGTCTGCAACGTTGCGTTCTCTGGCGTTTGTGAAACTCGGAGCTTGAGCTTCGTTGCAGTCCCTAAATTTCCCCCATATTTTTCTTATTTAGACCATTTTATGTCTCCGTCCCTAATGTCACCCGCGTCTGGCAGACTAGTTCGACCAGCTAAATGCTCGGGACGGAGCATATACCAAATTTAATAAATAATAAATGTGTTTCCCCCCCCCCTTTTAGAAAAATGCTACTACCACAGGTACCCACTAACATCTGGGATAAGAAATCAATGATTAACTAAATATGTACAGCTTTAGCTTCATTCTTGTACCTAAATTCTCCCTATTATTTGATAATTTAGGCCATTTCTATGTTTCTGTCCTTTAATGTCACCTGCGTCTGAAAGACCAAGTAGACCAGCTAAATGCTCGGGACGGAGCATATATGACATTTAATTCAATAATAAATATATTCCCTCCCCCTACTAGCGTGCGTTCCCACGTATTAGGTAAATTATATTGTGGACTTAATGTTTTCAACTAATTATTCATCTGAATTTGTAGAAAATAATGGTACACATATAATGCTAAAGATTAACAGCTAAATTGAGTATGTGTTACGCT
Source organism: Paralithodes platypus (assembly GCA_032716605.1). Classification (NCBI taxonomy): domain Eukaryota; kingdom Metazoa; phylum Arthropoda; class Malacostraca; order Decapoda; family Lithodidae; genus Paralithodes; species Paralithodes platypus. The sequence continues at coordinate 18,732,664 of CM064545.1, forward strand.
ATATCTAAATATAATTTTGATTGTTGAAAATTAGTCTTCAGTATAAACATTAATAATAGTCCAGAAAATAATTACCCATTTTCCAAAATGACTGATACACTCTTGAGAAAATCTATGGTGGGGAAATTAGGCTGGGTAACTAGAGCATTAAATAATTGTCAGGAGGTAAAAAGATGTGACCCCTGTCCAAGGGAGCTGTTAAAATCTCAAATCCAAGATCTTAAAACCCGGTGGGCTAATTATGAAGAGTCTTGCAATAAATTGGAGGACTTTTGCATCAAACAAGAACAATCTGAAATGTTTGAGGAATTACAGCAAGCCTATGCAAATGCTCGTGAAAATTATTTGGATCAACTAGCTGGGTTCGAATCCTTGGCGACAGAGACAGTTACCGGGACAGGGAGTAATGGTACCAGTAATGGTATTGCGGCTCCGGGACAACAAAGCTTTAAGTTGCCACCTATAACCTTACCTGAATTTGATGGGCAATCTGATTGGAATACCTTTTGGGACAAATTTAAAGGTTTAGTTCATGACAGGTTAGATATTTCTGCAGCAAATTAATGTTCATACTTGTTGGGTCAAGTTAAGGGTTTTGCATTGGATTTTTATCAAGGAACTTCCCATAACAGATACCAATTATACAGCAGCTCTAGATGTACTCAAGGAGAATTTTGAAGATACGGAGTTGACTCTACAGCGCCTAGTTTACAAATTGCTGGAGTTATCAGGACCAAAGCATACGTACCAGGATCTTCAGTCATTCCGAATCAGCTTGAATTGTGTTTTGAAATCATTTAGTACCCAGAAAGATCTTGATTCAGCTTCTTGGCTCTTGAACCATATTGTACAACAAAAGCTCTCTCAGAAAACCTGTGATGAATTGTACCACAGGTATAAGAAGAACTACTTCACGTATCAAGAGATAGAAGAGGGTTTAAGAGAGCTGTGTAAACACATGCAGGTTTCCAAGAAGGATAGCGGTATCAAGGAAGGAGACAACAAGGTTAAATACACAAAAGTGTCTCCAACAGGGACTAAGGAAAAAGCAAAACCGTTCAAGAAGGAAGAGGTTGGTACCTATGTGACATCCGTCCAGCAGAATAATCAAAATAATACAGTATCTAAAACAAAAGGTGTTTGGGAGAGAAAAAATTCCCGTCTCAATTCTCCAGTGACCCAAGAAGTAACCAGAGATATTAACCCCACACCAGGGGTAAACCAAGAAAACCGGAAGGTGTGTATGTTATGTTCAGAACAACATTCCACAGTGTATTGTAGGACTTACCCAAATCTTAAGGCTAGACTTCCACGACTCATCGAACTAGGTAAGTGTCTTGTTTGCCTTAGCACAAGACATTCTACTGAGGAATGTGCCACTAAATTAAATGTATGTTTTCGGTGCAAGACTGGTGTACATCATACCGCGTTGTGTCCCAAGATCAGTGAAGTACAACCCAAACCGACAAGTGTAAATATGACCCTGACCACTGGAAACCCAATGCATACACCGGCAGCTACTCCTACAGCCGAGATTCAACTGATCAGAGGAAAAGAGGTTATGCCGGTCAAAGCACTCTTTGATACTGGAGCGCAAAAGACCTTCATTGCCGGAAATGTTGTCAGAGCCATGAATTTGCCAACAGTAGGAAGAGTGAACATGGCAATAACTGGATTTTTGTCAAATAAGGAAACACAAACATTTGACGTGGTTAAACCCCTGATTAAATTGGGAAAATATAAATGTAAAGTGACTCTGCGGTGGTTAAGGAAGACATGAACACTTCTGTGGTAAATAAGGGTTTAAAGGAAGCATCTAACTTCTTAACAAAGAAGGGTGTTCAACTAGCAGACCGAACTATAGAGTCTGACGTAGTAGGTCCAATTCAACTGATCATCGGCTCCGACTATTGTGGTCGCTTCTTGCGAAAAATGACTCGGAAACACGGTATCCAGTTAATTTCTTCATCAGGTGGATATATAATCATGGGATCTATACCCACATGTGGCCCAAGTGAATCAGACAACCGGATGGATCCAGTCTTTGTGACTCCGGCACAATCTCTGGTTGTGGCTAGAATTGGTGCAGAATTAATACCATCACAACTAGGAGACATTCTAGAAGAGCAACAAGAACCTGTTCACAAACTTTGGGAACTGGACACTGTGGGTATAGAAGCAGATCTTCCCACCCCTGAAGACATCTTAACATATAACCACTACCTAGACACAGTTGAGTATAAGGATGGCCAGTACTGGGTAGGACTTCCATGGATGATAAATGCCCCTGAATTACCAACTAACTACCAGAGTTCAAGATGTCAATTAAATAAAATGGTGGAGAGATTGCGTCAACATCCTGAACGACTGGACATTTATCATAAAATAATTCAAGAGCAGTTGGAAAATGACTTTATTGAGGAGGTCCCAGGTGAAATAAACCATAAAGAGGGTCATTACCTTCCTCATCATGCTGTAAGTAAGGACTCCAGTACTACCCCCATCAGAGTGGTATTTAACTGCAGTTCTCGAGCAGCGAAGAATGAAGCAAGTCTAAACGATTGTCTCTATGTAGGACCAAGTCTGACTGAAATACTGGGTGATGTACTATTAAAATTCAGGACGAAGAGATTTGGGTTTGTGGCAGATATCTCCAAAGCCTTTTTGAGAATAGGGTTAAAGGAGCAGGACCTCAAATTCACAAAGTTCCTTTGGCCTAAAGATCCTTTTCAGCCTGGTGGGCGGATAAAAGAATACCGCTTTCGGTCAGTGTTGTTTGGTTCCTGCTCTAGTCCTTTCTTGTTGTGCAGCACTTTGAGATATCATTTCCAGAAGACAGAGAAACCGGAAATGGGTCAACTGTTTTACATGGATAATCTTCAGGGCGTTGCCGACAGTGGAGAAGAGGTGATTGAAATCTACAATTTGGCAAGGCAAGAATGTAATAAAGCCAATATGCCACTACAAAGTTGGAATTCAAACTCTCATATTCTTTTGGACCAGATAAGAAGAGACTATCCTGACTATCAAATACCAGAATATCAACCAGTACTAGGATTGCTGTGGAAAACAACTACTGATGAGAAGTCTCTAAAGCCCCTCAAGTTTCCCGATGTAAAACTCACAAAACGTACACTCTTAAGTCAGGTCTCTATGATGTTCGACCCATTGGGCATATTTAGTCCCATATCAATTAAAGGGAAGATTTTAGTTCAGGAGGCCTGGAGAGAAGCACTGAGTTGGGATACTCCATTACCTGAAAAGTATACAGAAGAGTGGAACAAATTGCAGGTGGAATATGAGAAGGTACCCTCAGTCAAGTTTCCTAGAAGATGTGATCCTACCTCTGATAATGAGTGCTCAATTGCACATATTTTGTGATGCCTCATCTAAGGCGTATGGTGCAGTAGCTTATTGTGTCACTGAAGTCCGATCTACTATGATTATGTCCAAATCCCGAGTAGCGCCATTAAAACAACGTGCCCTTCCACAGTTGGAGCTGACCGCTGTTGAATTGGGAACTAGGTTAGCTACTTATTTGAATGGTATGTTTCCCTTTTTAGGTGAGACATATATATGGACAGATAGTGAGATGTTTGCACTGGATAGCTAAGGATGATAGTCACATAGTTTATGTGCGTAACAGAGTACACAAAATAAATGAACTGCAAATGAACTATACATTCATGCATGTTAAGTCCAAGGATAATCCGGCTGACTTGGTGAGCCGAGGTGTTGGTGTCAAGAAACTGATTAACGAAACTCTGTGGTTTCAGGGTCCGGTTTGGCTACGTCAGAGTGATTGGCCAGAACAAAAATCATACCAGAAGGTTAATGATGATAAAGTTCATATGGACCCAATAATTATCCCAGAGCCTTCAGTGATTGACATCACCAAGTTCTCCAATTTGGACAAACTATTAACTGTAACTAAATTTGTGTTTAAGTTCCTGAGCAAGAAGGTAAAGATGGATGAATTAGACCCACTTACCTACTGGATCAGAAGAATACAAGCTGAAAAGTATGAGGAGGAATTAACACAGCTACGTAAACCCAATCCCAAGCCAACCAAAAGGATGAAGGACCTTGGGCTGTATCTAGACAATCAAGAATTAATATGTTGTCGAGGTCGTATTGGTAAAGCCGATCTACCCCTCAAAACTCGGCATCCGATCCTATTGCCCAAGGATTGCGACCTCACCAAATTGATGGTTTTAAAAGCGCACGAAACCACTAAATACGGTGGGGTAGCAGACACTCTAGCCTATATGCGACAAACATATTGGATACCCCAGGGACGACAAGCTGTTAATCGCTGTATCAAGAATTGCATTATTTACAAGAGGTATACAGCTATCGCTATTCCTTACCCTGGACCACCAGTTCTTCCGCCAGACCGCATTCACCAAAGGACACCGTTTGAGGTAACAGGTATAGATTATACTGGTGCCATCACTCTCACAGGAGATGATGGTCCACCCAAGAAGGTTTACCTATGTCTATTCACCTGTACCAGCACTCGGGCTATCCATTTGGAAATAGCGGAGGACATGAGCTCGGAAACCTTTATAAATTTATTTAGAAGATTTGCCGCTCGGCGAAGTTGTCCCAGACGTTTGATTAGTGACAATGGGACAAATTTTGTGGGCGCATCACCGTTGGTTTCTGAACTATTAAAGAGCAACGCAGTACAGCAAATGTTAGATTCTAGAAATTGTTATTGGTCATTCACAACTCCCAGAGCCCCTTGGCAAAATGGATTTACAGAGAGAATGATAGGTATCGTGAAATCGTGCCTGAAAAGGGTTCTTCACAAGTCCAAGGTCACCTTGGATGAGTTAAGAACTGTTGTCACCGAAATAGAAACCAGAGTAAATAATCGACCACTAACGTATCAAGATGACTCCAATCTGGAAATTGAGGCCTTAACACCGGCTCATTTATTATATGGTAGACGATTGGACCCAGTCCCCCGTTTGGACGTGACCGAGGAATTAGTGGATCCCTCCGTTAATGAAGCAGATGCACACTTGCGACGAAGCTACCATAAACTCTGCAAAATACTGGACGCCTGGAACAAACATTGGGCATCTGAGTATATCTTGAGCTTACGGGAGAGGTATTATGGTGCGAATTCTGCTAGTAACCGTCACAAACCGGTAGTGGGAGACATAGTCTTGTTGAAAATGGACCAACCTCACTCTAAATGGCCCTTAGCAAGGATCCAAGAAGTCTATCCTGATTCCGAAGGAGTTATCAGAACCGTTAAGGTTGTATCTCGAGGACAAACCACTCTCCGAACTGTAGATCGTCTCATACCTATGGAACTCGCCATCCCACCGGAAGAAGAACAGCAACCCATAGTAATAGGGAGCCCAAGACCACCACGAGCAGCTGCTGCGGGGCCTAGAAGAAATTGGCGTGATTTGTTAGCCGCAGGTGATATAACATGATGCGACACATCATACTTCGCCGGGCCCCAACCTGTGAGAAATAAATTGACTACACAGGTATCTGGGGAATGTTGGCAACAACCTTCCGATAGGGTAACCTCACTAGAGTGAACAATTTCCTACCAGAACCCGGTGATTTTATAATATATTGTAGAGATTAATTAATGTTAGGTAATTTAGTACTGTATAAGATTACCTTGAGCAAGTTAATTTAGTTATAAAACCTTGTAGAAATAAGTTTAGAAGAACTGTAAAGAGGATCAGTTTAAATATTCCCGCGACCGCATACGCGATCCACCATATGCTTTAGGGTCGTTAATATCTTGATATTATGTTCACTAAATCGTAGTGAAACGATGTTCACCTTTATAATTATATAATTTAAATGCTGATAATTATTTATATGATTTCGTGAAGAGGGAATGAACCCTTGGTAACGAATTAATATAATTTATTTAAGAGTCGGAAATTGAAGTTCCGATCAGACGCTAGTAAACATCTGAACTATAAAGACGTGTCCTGTGACCTCTCCACCACAATTCCCACGCCCGGCCCGGAGTCCTGACCTATAACCCTTATCTACCGAAGCCGGAATCCTCTGAACTAAACCAGGACCCTAGTTATAGCTAAGTCATTGATATATATGGCCATTTATACAATGTTTAGTTAGGGCATCCTGAGAGATAGGCTACCATAGTTCATACTATAAGGTAGGCGATCTCAGACTTTATTTTTATTTATGTTGATTAATTTTATATTTCGATTGGTGTGGTAAGTGATAACCTTTGGCCATATTATCCCCCACAGTTTACTAATGCTATGTACTGCTAATAAAGTAGGAAAGAAGAAAGTAGCTACGAGGTGCCGTTGTAAAGGCTTATCCCTCAATACCTCAGGTCAGGTGAAGGTATGGAGGGATAAGCCTTTACAACGTATCTACATTCTACTTTTCCTATTTTTCTGAAGAGTGTAGAGAGGTGAGAGTGGCTTTGTTATGTGTGTTATTAGTCTGTATACGCCGTCGAGGTGTCCTCAGACTGGGTGCAAGCATGTGAAACATGCTAGGATGTACTACAACACCCACTAAATGTCCGCCTGGGCTGGGCTCGAACCCAAGTCAAGCAGATTCACACGTGAGTGTGCTCACCACTCGACCGCCGCGGCTCTTCACCTGACACAAACCTGTTTCACCGGTGTTAGATTCTTGTTGGCACCTCTTAGCCTCGTCCACACCAGTGCTACCAACATGAGTCAGAGAAAGGCACCAACATGTCTGTGTCACTAGTATTTCGAACATGAGTGCAACCATGTTTGTGGCAAGGTCCAAAACGTGTTCCAAATTCATGGTTAGGGCAATTGTGGCTGCACCCTAAAGCAGGGCTTGGAAACGGTTTAAGGGAACGAAAACGAAAACCAAATGAACGAAATTATGCTCGGAACAAAAACGGAAACGAAAACGTTATCATATTTACTGTTCCGGAGCAAAAACGCTAATTTAGAATCCCTGTAACCGGTTAATAACGTTATTTTTTCGTTTCATGCCATTTTTGGTCAATAATCCATTTCCACTTCCAGTTGCCAAATGATTTAATTAAATACATCTTATATCTGCAAGCATTCTTCAATTCACGGAGAATTTATCATTACCGGCAGCCTATCTCTCTCTCTCTCTCTCTCTATTCAAAAGGGAGGCGCCTACAACTATTGCACGGGGAACGAGAGGCGAGAGTATCGAGTTGCCAGTTTCGAGTTCTTGGAGTAGCCAAGCAGGGCTTGGCTATTTCAATGATTATGTTTATTTAATTAGTGGGTTGGTGATATTACGAATTAATTCAGGTTCAGGAGTAATTCTTAGCGAGATCTTCCCTTGTGGTCAAGGTCCCATCAATTACACCTTCCATTCGTGCAATCATTGAGCTATGAATCTATGATACTGCAGTTGGATTTAAGAACATGCTTAGATTAATATCCAGTATTCGAAAATGGATAATATATCGTGAGTATGTGCTCACACTATTAACTATGTTCATAGCCTAATGTTAGGTGCGCCAAATTTCGGTGTGAGTGTCCTAAGTTCGAGTCCTTGGAGTACCACATGTAGGCCTATTCATTGATTTCATTGATTAGGTTTATTTAATTAGTGGGTTGGTGATATTAAGAATTAATATATTTGTTTGCCATATATAATATTATTATATAATTTAGTGATGCATGTCTTTACTTTACGGTAACTTAGATTGCATAGGCCTACTCCTACACTACGCTTCCTGTATTGTATATGTAAATGTGTTGCCTTATTTAAGTTGTATAATAATATAGTTCTTACGACCAATAAGGGTTGGATTTTGGCATGGTAACTGTGCACTATGAAATGTATGGCTTTATTACCATCTATAAGAATGTAGTCATGTATAGGCATTATTACTTATTAGGGCTAATAGCATATTCAATACATGGTTTGAAAATAACGTTCTAACCGGTTTTCATTTCTTTCTACCCGGTTCAGGAACGTTATGTTTGAAGGATGAACGAAAAACGAAACGTTAATAATACTGTTTCTGATCGGAACGAACCGTTTGAAAAATAATTTCGTTTTTAAGCCCTGCCCTAAAGTAGGCCTATGCCTGGCAACACAATATTACACACACACTTAAAAAACTCCGTTCAAATTAACTATCTTGCCTTTCTCCTTCGTTAAAGGTGAATTACGGGGGTAGACTACAAAATATGAGTTACTCACAGAAACCAAACAATATACGAATATAGTTATCCATAGATATATCAGACACTGATAGTTAGACATAATTCATATGAACATTTTTATAATAATAAAAATACTCGAAACAAATAGGCAACCATTTTCCGATACGATGATAGGCGCATCGTCTGCTGACGTCACATGTTACCACAACAAATATGACACGAGCGAGAGGCCTCCCTGTCCCTAGTCCCTCTATTCTCGATGAAGGACAAAATGGAAACAAATTATGATTATGAAGTGCTGGTTCCTGATGTATCATTTACACAGTATATTGTATTAATCTCCTTAAGAGTCTGTATTTACTAGGACATTCTCAGCTGACGAAAATAGAGATTCCCCAGCGGACCATGAAAACAAATGTCTACATCCCTCCTTCAACCATCGATGAATTTAGAAATACTGTGGGAGTTGAGAATTAGTCATGGGGTTCTTGGTTTGATTTTCTCTGATGGGGATGTGGTTGACGCTCTGTATAAAAGGGTTTGGTTAATAACATCAGGCATGGTTTACCACAATGATCAAGGCTAGACTTGGGCTAGACACTTTGTAATTCTTGCCTTGGTATGAGATGCTTACATAGACTATGCTAGACACTTTGTCATTCTTACTTTAGTACGAGATGCATACATTTATAAATTTCGAAGCACAGTTAGGCCTACAGTTTAAAACAGGGCCGGATCCAGGACTTTTGAAAAGGGCGGGGCGAGGTGTTGAGAAGGGACTATGAGGGGGGTCGCCCCCCGGCCGCCGAAACACCATAGACGTGACCCAAACATTATAATTTATGTTCATGTTATTTTTCTAGTTAGGCCTTGTATTTTTCGTTGATATGCCAATACAGATTATTATATAGTTTACAGCGGCACTATTTCAGAAGCACTAGGGTATATCAATGATCCATACAAAAGTTATTCATGAAGCTACTAAATATTTGTTGTTTTCATCATGTATGTAAATGGAGCCAGGACATTACGCCTAACACATACAACAAATACCCAACTGTAAAAAATGGGAGGGGGGGGGGGGGTACGCCTCCCTTAAATCCGGCCCTGTAAAACTTGTAATTATCTTGGTGTAGTGACTTGACTAGACCTAGTTCAAATTACTGAAAACAGCGGGTAAACGTATAGTAAGAGGTCACCACCTTTGGTAAGATAGGATAAGATTGGGTTAGCTATAGGAGAGGATAGTTGATATTAGAATAAATGGTTTGGTTAAAAGGATTCAATTGGCCTAATCTAACTCCACTAATTTAATCGAATAATCTATGACAACCATGCTAATTTAACTATCGCAGCGTACCTAAACTATTCTATCCGTCCTAGCTTTCCAAGGGTGGTGACCTCTTGAGTGTTCCAAAAAACTGATCAGGAAAGGATTTTGTCTAGTTTTACGTTCTTATTAGTTTTTGTTTTGTTTATATATATCTATGGCTATTCTATCCTAATGCCAGTAAATATTGCAAAGTTGTTAGTCGTTTTGAAATATTCATGGAACTTAAACATTATTGACATTGTGTTAATAGCCTATGCTCATCAAATCATGCAATTTATTGTTTATATATTAACGTTAATGAAGGGGTTTTAAGTTAATTTAGCTTGGCTGAAAGAGACAGTTTTTTTAGTTAACCTAACTAAACTATTATCCTACAGCTTTAAACTATTTTGGGTTAGCGTAGCCTAATGGTATTCCAAACCTCCTAGGGTATATCAAGTAGATATTAGAACTGCCACTGGATGAAATCAGTCGAATCAAATCTCAATTTTAATACTTAGCCAGAACTAACCTATAGGCTACACATTATGAGCTAATATAGTATTACATAATGTAATTAGGGTAAAATACATTACTCAATGGTAAAATCAGTTCTAGGTTAGTTATTGTTATGCCACGTTTTCAAGAAACGTTAGACAGTCTGATTGCCATTCCCAACTTAAGGATCAGCGTTTATCGTCAACTTAGGTACCTCTCCACTGGGTGAGGACTGACCTTAATTCTCTTAACCAACACACTTGTAATAAGCAATGGACACAAAACACGTAGGTATAGGATATGTAAGTTATATTCCTTAACTGCTAGGGTACAATCTCAATATGTCTCTAGAGAAATAAGAATGGTAATCATATACAAATAATGATAATGTTTTAAATGAACATATAAATAATAACACACAGAGATGATAAGTCTCAAATCACAAGAAATAAAGTCCTGAAATAAATATGCAAAGCTCTCAAATATGGCTCGAATACAAGTAAATAATAGTTACTGCGATACTGGAAACGTAGTACTGATTGTTATGGAAAATAGGACAATATTTAATATCAAAACGAATAATAAGTTAATGCAATTTGAATAAGTATGTAAACTGTAATAACTCAATGAGTAATAAGGATGAAAGTTGGATTCATCAAGGTAGAATAATTAGGCTATATTAAGTACATAGAAGCATAAGCAAATGGGAGTCAGAGGAAAGCCGATTGGCCCACGCAAGGCAGATTCCTCTCACACCCAACCCTAATTACAATGCCTAATTATAGGCCCAGCTCACTAATACCATGGGGACCAACCTCACCAAAAAACAAAAAAAAATCAGCGATGCAGATAGCCGATTGGCCCTCATCCGGCAGATCTCCCTCACACCCAACCCATCTCGTCAATATCCCTATCTAATTTTATCTTAAAGCTCTCTATCCTGAATATTATTCCCAGGGGGTAGAGGAGAAACGGATATAAAGTAAATAATTAGACCTGGGAAGATGAAATGGCCTAGGCTATAAATATGATAAGGGTCGGCGTTTGACTTACTTGTAAACATGTATGTGTAGGTTATCTGTGGTAATCCCAGTAATATCTATGAAGTACTTCTAGTATTAAAGGAACTTAGCTGTGATGATAAGAGTGTAGGTTAGGTGATGGACATGTCGGTAGGTGTAGTTCAGTGAAGTTCTGTTGAAATGTGGCAGCAACTGGTGGTTGTTGTGTACAGGATGAAGTCTCTGTGTGAAGTGGACTGAGATACCCTTTTATCGTAACAATATAAATATATTTAAGGGTTCTATATTGTCTCCCGTGATTAAATAATAAGGGAAAATAAACTAAGATATAATTGGTGCAACCACAGTAATATTTATCCACAAAGATAAATAAAGTAATGTGTATAAACAAAAAGGAACCAGCTGTCGTGAACCCGGGAAATTCAAACTACGTTATATATACCAGCTAGGATTCACAACATACTCCGCCACCAGTTATATACAAAGTATTTACAATTGTCCCGTCCCGATCATGGATCGCCACAACTGGGAGGAACCCAAAGCAGCCCGACGTGACGGCCTCTGAGGGGTATCACCTCGGTCCACTCCAGTAGCAGGAAGGATATTATCAGAGTTCGGCTTGCTGTCGCCATCCACTACCTCTAAATCTATCTCTAGTGGGAATAAGCTTAACCACCGGTCTGGTGGTCAAACCGGCTCCTGTTTTTACCGGAACTACCCTACATTCGTGGTCAGGACCACGAAGAAGTTTCATTATCCGACCTACAGTATACGTCAAAAATGTTGGGGGCCGTCATCATGTACTAGAACGACGTCCCCAATTTATGGCGATGCTATCCCTCTTTTTACCATTAAGTGACGATGTTGCTCCCTGAGTGATATTAAATAATCAGTGCTCCACCTTTTCCACAGGTCATGTGAGAGTTTTGTTACATATTGGAAGCGTTGGTTGACGGAATCGTTGTTACGCCACGTCGTGTCCTTGAGATCTTCATCCGTGACTTCTTGCCTTGGAAAGCTTCTGATCCGCCTCCCATGAACCAGTTGTGAAGGAGTGATGGGTAGAGGGTCCTCAAGATCACTGTACGTGTAGCCAAGCGGGCGATCATTGACTGTGGCCTCGAGCTCCAGTAATACCGTATTCAGTTCCTCTGTGTTAACCAATGCTCGACCCAGTACCTTCTTCAAGCCAGCCTTTAGGATGCTAATGACCCGTTCCCATATGGCACCGAACCATGGCGCCCTGGCCGGTATAAACCGCCACTCGCGCTTGAATTCCGCTAGAGTACCATTTAACCTTGCATCATCTATCAACTCCCATAATGTACTGGCTCCGCTAACAAATGTGGTGGCATTATTACTCATCATAATCTCAGGGCAACCCCTCCTGCTACTAAACCTACGGAACGCATGCAAAAATGATTCGCAGGAGAGGTTAGACACCGTCTCTACATGGACCGCTCAAGTAACTGCACAGGTGAATAAGACTACATATAATTTACTTACAGTATAATTTACTGGCATGGCACCTATGTAGTCAACCCCCGTTACCTGGAAAGGACTCACTTCCTGAACCCTAAACTCCGGCAATGGAGGGGCCTGTACAGCACGGTATGATGTACCTTGCAATCTCTTGCAGATTATACATCCCCTTAAGGCTTTCTTTACTACCTGTCTAATCTTGGGGATCCACCATCTTTGCCTTATGTAATTTATAACATAACTAACACCACTATGGGTACACACTTTGTGGCAGTAATTACTAAGGAGAGTGGCTATACAATGTTTATTAGGGATAAGGATAGGGTACTTGGCGCTATCATGTAAAGTTGACAAGTGTAGCCTACCTCTACAGCGTATCATGCCTCCCTCCATATAGAGGCCTAACTGCCTCACTATATTGCTTGGTGTGCCCTGTCCTTTTGACAAATAGTGGTGTTCCTCAGAGTAAGCTTCTCTCTGAGCTACCTTTAATCATGGCTGACTCCGCTTCTCTTAATTCCGGCACCGTCAAGTATGCAGGTTTTGCCTGATAGTTCCCTTGTGTCTTCTCTCTAAGAGTCCTAATAAACCTAAGAACCCATGCCATTAAATGCTATGACTTCATATATGAGCCATACCGGTCCCAATTCAATATGGCAGTAGGGGCAACCGGTACCGGCAATGACAGGGTTCCTTCTTGACTCGTGTTACAACCCACAGTGGTGTCCCCTCCTATTGAGCCCCCTATTGGGCCATGATCAGGCCATAGCATTTGGTGAGGTAGACATGTACGTGGGCCCTCCCCACCAAAGCGAAGAAGCAACTAAGGACACATATGAAATCCCTCTGGTGACTAGATCACTGGGGTTGTCCTTTGTGGACACATAACGAAAATGAGCGCCGGGGACTAATGACTATATCTCATCAACTCTATTTTGAACATATATAGGCAAAATCTTTTTACTAGACAGCCAGCATAGGGTTATCTGGCTGTCCGACCAGAGGTATACATTCTCTATAATCAGCTCGTCCGCATAGGCCTCACATATATAACATGCGAGACGAGCTGCTATAAGAACAGCAGTCAACTCCATCTTAGGTATGGTGAGGGACTTAATAGGCGCCACCTAAGGTTTGGCCATTACTAACCTACTCACCTCATCACCAACCGCATAGGCCGCTACACCATATGCTACTGAGCTAGCGTCACTAATTAGGTGCAGCGTAACCCTCTTAGAAATAGTGACCTGACGGGGAAACATGATACCTGTACTATCTATCATATCGGGTAAAGACCTTGCCAGTTAGCTCTCATGTCATCTGGAATGGGTACATCCCACCCACACATTAATCTCCATAAGTCCTGTACGAACCTCCGCGCCCAGATGGTTACCAGTAGCAACACTCCTAGAGGATCGAACACGCTCGCGGTTAGACTTAGAGCCTCGCGTTTTGTAACCAATGCAGGGCTACTTCCGCGGTAATTAACCTGTAACATATCCTTATCAGTTAGCCACGCAACGCCAAGTACCTTAACCCCGTCTTCTTTGGCAGAAGCTATACCCTTCAGGTGCAATAGTCCCCGCAAGCTCTCATTATTTGTGACCCACTCACGTAAAGACAGGTTAGCGCTGGAAAATATTCTACAGGCATCCCAACATTGTTCCTGCAAATCACTTACATCATCACCAGTCCCCTGCAAGTTATCAATATACAACCCCCTTTTTAGCTTATTAACTTCTTCACTGTTCTCCTGTATCATAGACAGGTGTTTTTGAATGGTAGCATTAAGGAGGAACTGGGAACAGGTGGCCCCGAACAGAACTGCACGGAACCGGTAGACAATGTAAGGACTTGCAACATCCAAGGGATCAACGGGCCACAGAAACCTAGTAGCATCCCTATCCTTCTCACTCAACCCCACCATGAGAAATGCTTTCTCAATATCACTCACCCAGGCAAATTGATGGCATCTAAAGCGTAGAAGTACCTGGGTGAGGTCAGCCACTAGCGATGGACCTGTATGGAGACAGTCATTCAGACTGAACGCCTTCTCGTCCATCCTAGCCGAACAGTCAAACACTATCCGTACAGGCGTAGTAACACTATCCTTAGTAATACCATGGTGAGCTAAGTAGTGAATGGGATGACCAACTTGATTCCTGTTTTCTACTCTTTCAATAAACTCCCTTTCTATCTGATTATCCAGAACCTTTGTATACTGTTGACAGTAGTTGGGATCTTTTATAAATTTACGCTGCAAGCCTCTCATTCTGCCCAGGGCTAACTTAAAGTTATCAGGTAATTTATCTATGTTATCTCTCCACGGCAGTTCCACTATATACTGTCCCTGTGCTTCGGAATACTGTACTGTTTCAGAAAATCTATTTAAAACTCTCTCCACCCTTACCAGTCTCATTAGTACTTTTACCAATATGGTCCAAGTCCCATAGAGTTGTCAGATCCTTTAATTCTGGAGAATTCCTGCCAATATCTTCCTGTATCTCCACTAAAGGGTCTACTGCTAACTTAATTAAGAACAGTGACTAACTCTACATGGGTCTCTTCTATATCTGACTGATAAGTGCCACTCAGTGCATAACCATAAATTGTGGGTAACATAACTATACTTCCTTCCCTGACATAGCCTGAATATACAAAGTGGTAATAAAAGTCCGCCCCAATCAGTAACCCTATCATCTCTCCATCAGTGATACCTGGATCAGCTAAATTGTAACCCCAAGCCTTGATAGCATTGACCTCCATCTCTAATCCTCTCCTTGGTTTGTATACTGGTAACTCCTCCACCCCAACGGCCCTCAATTTACGCACCCTTCTTCTGTGATGATAGGTTAACTCTACTATTTCATACTCAGTACTACCCAGTGAGCCAGTAAATCACTGGAGCCTTAGCTGTTCCTTACTGACCCTAACGTAATCAAGGTGCGATAAAGCAAAGCGCAAGATGAAGGTACGTTGTGAACATTGATCCAACAAAGCTCTTACTTTTCTGGTATGACCGTTTCTGTCGGTCAAGGGAATCTGAATGGTAGGCAACAACACTGCATTATGGCCCGAAGCCACAGCCATGGTCACTGTTGGTTCAGGGGCCACTGGTTGTCCAGTTTGTTCAAGGCGTGGCGTCGGACACAAATAATTAAAATGTTTCTGTTGGCAGAATCGGCACGGCCTAATTTTAGGGTTAGTACACCCCTGGCTGCCATGTTCTGACGACAGGCACCCGACGCACAATTTCAACTGCCTTGCTCTATTGCCCTTGGCGGGACTGTTCTTGTATTTTGCACACTTTGCCCAAAAATGTCCTGTCTTTAAACACAACTTACATCCATACTTCTGCTTGGTATCGGGTTTCTGATACAACGTATATGCTGCTGTGGCGGTCGCCCCAAACTGTTCTAGTGGATTATGTCTACTTTCTAGATTGTACACTTCAGTCTTAAACACACGAACATATTCATCCACATCCAGCCAGTTGTCTTTTAATTCACGCTTAATCACTTCAGAGAGTGCACTAGGAAGTTTATTATGCAACAGTACTACACACATTTCACTTACTGTTACATCCATAGAGCGTAATGACTCTAACGCACACTCAAATTACGCGGAAAAATCTTGCAGAGCACTGACCTCCTGGCTAGGATGTGGGAGATTACACAGTTTCGCTATGTGAGCTGCTTTGATGCGATCCTTTTGACCATAACTGTTTTTCAGTATAGTGACCGCTCGTTCATAACTTGCAGCGACCAAACTAAACCCACCAACAATTTGTAGAGCCTCACCACTAAGTTGTCCCTTTAGATACGTAAATTTCTGAATGTCAGTACCCTGAGGGGGATTCGCTGGGTCATTTACGGCACAGCCGTAGGCGCAATTTTACATTTTTGCTTGTCATGTGACCATCTGAGCCAATAGGAGGCTGAGATTCTAGGAGCAGCCAGCCATACCTCAGTCTTGGCCAAGCCACAGTGCAAGGTGGTGGTGTGCTGCTCGGTCCACTGATTGTGACTGACTGGGACTTTTTTCTGTGTCGTTTTTGACCCTCTTATCCTGGTAAGTGACAAATCATATTTAGTGAAAATTTTACATATAGTGGAATATACAGTGATATATTATAGACAGGAATTTGAAACTTGTACATAACTTAGCCAAATGATATAGCTCCATGTAACGACAGCCAGACATGCCCTGTGATGCCACATACTGCCACTCTTAATTATTATATTTACTTACCTGTCCTGCCTCACTTCCATGTTAGTCATAAACTTACATTTTTTACCTGTTCCTGATGAATTTTGTTTACCCATTACTTACCTGTTTTATCTCATGTGACTGCTACTCATTTACTTACCCTTTTCACATGTTCTGGATTGATTTTTTACTGATTACCTGCAATTCATTTACTTACCATTTTCGCAGATAATGTTAACCCATTCAATGTTGTGTGCATATGATATCTGCAAACACCCCATATTCATACTAATTTTGTTCATAGGGTTTGTAGGAATATACATGGTGTGTTTTAGGCTGATTCATTGATAAGTTGTTGATAAATGAATTGTTTCTCTCAATTTTTTGCCGAAAAATGTACCAGTCTCAAAGTTCAATGTACATAATGCAATGGCATTGCTATCTAGTGTTTCCGATTTCAATTTGTAGGCCTTCCATATCTTCTAGGATAGTTTTTCACTATTCATGCCAAATTTCAGCTAAATCCAGAAATATTTCGACACCCTAATGAATTTTTATAAAACCGACATGTTTATTTTTAGTTTCGAAATTAACCCTTTGTTATACTTTGCTCAGTTCGCGCGCCCTATATGACCCAGGGAGCCAGAACTTCAGCACAGCACACCTACAGGATCCCCCTATAAGCCACCAGAGTTTCAGCCACCTCAGGGATACTTGAGTATTTTATTTTATTTTTTTAGTAAAGTTACTAATTTTTGTAAGTTATTTTCCAAAATAATAATTTAAAATATATGAATCATTCTGATTTTCAATTCCACTTGACATAAGATTAAGCATTCCTTATATTTTATGATACAATTTAAAAAAATATATATATATATTACCTGATTTTTGGCGAATATTTTAGTGCGGTGTGCCACTTTCGGACAGGGTTACCTAAATCGTACACCCAAAAAAGTGTATCCTCTCCAGGGTTAAGTCTGTTTGGGAGTGAACACTACAATCAAAGAGCTCCCAGAAACCCACCCACTGTGTTGGATCCCCGCCAAAAACTGGCAACTTCAGGGAGGGTAGCTTAGTACAAGAATACCCTTCTGTTTCCTACTTGCTGCGCTATCATGAGATCTACCAGTAGTGGTTGTCTGTAGAGCACTATCTAACTCAGCTAACTGACTGTTTACTTGATTAACATACTGTATATCTTTCACCATCTCCTCCTCTAACTGATCATCTGAATATAAGCTATACAACTCTACGTTAT
Source organism: Paralithodes platypus (assembly GCA_032716605.1). NCBI lineage: Eukaryota > Metazoa > Arthropoda > Malacostraca > Decapoda > Lithodidae > Paralithodes > Paralithodes platypus. Next base: position 18,750,604 of record CM064545.1, read on the forward strand.
ACGACTCGATATCAGCTAGGGCCTTTTCTACAGTGATTTTCACACCCCTTACATCATGCAGTGTAGCAGCATGTTCAATAAATTCAGACAGATTAGAGGTAAGCTTAGTAATCCCTCCCTTCTTGGTGGCCCTGAACCGCTGCAATGACTTTATTTTCTCCTCCATTCTTAAATATTTACGGTAACTAAAGTTTAAGGAACAACAATACTAATCGTCACTGTAGGCTAACCTATTCTAATCTATTCTAAGCCTAGGCTAACCTACTTACATTGATGACGACAGCAACCAAACAAATTGAAGCATGCAGGTCCCTGTGAGTTTACAAATGATCAAAGAAAAGAAAATTTACCCTATGTCATATTACTCTACTTTACAATATTTACTTTACTATATTAAATTTTAACAAATTACAAAGAAAAAGAAAGAAGGATCAAGACTCCTCTGAAGGAGGAACAGCCGCAGCCGTCGTCCTAGTTTTTAGATCTAGCCTATTTTGTCGACTGCTCCTCCTCGGCCCCGTCCTTCTCCTCAAAGAAGGCACGCGCTCTGTCTAATAGCCTATCTAACACCTTCAGGCTCCCTGGCACATATAACCCAGGCCGAGATCTGCCTGACAGTGTCCACCCTTGCCCCTGGTCTATAGAACTGCTTAACAAAAAAAAAACAGGGCACTGCACTGGACGGTCCAGCGGAAAATCCCGGACATATGTGCCCCTCAATATTTGTCCACTGGATCGCCCAGCTCTACACAAAGGCAGACAAGTCAGGCCTAATACCCCCCCAATTCTTATCAATATATAACAGATGGCCCAGTATCCTGGTCACGGCACCAATTATATCCTGTTTATTATTCCTAGGGGGTAGAGGAGAAACGGATATAAATTAAATAATTAAACCTGGAAAGATGAATTGGCCTAGGCTATAAAAATGACACCGGTCGGCGTTTGACTTATGTGTTAAATTATATATGTAGGCTATCTGTGGTAGTCCCAGTAATATCTATGAAGTACTTCTAGTATTAAAGAAACTTAGCTGTGATGCAAAGAGTGTAGGTTAGGTGATGGACATGTCAGTAGGTGAATATCAGGGAAGTTCTGCTGTTATGTGGCAGCTGCTGTTGGTTTGTTGTTAGCGGGACGAAGTCTGTGTGAAGTGTGTCTGAGATTCCCTTTTATCGTGACAATATAAAATACATTTAAGGGTTCTATATTGTCCCCCGTGATTAAATAATAAGGGAAAATAAACTAAGATATAATTGGTGCAACCACAGTAATATTTATCCACAAAGATAAATTAAGTAATGCGTATAAACAGCTGTCGTGAACCCGGGAAATTCAAACTACGGTATATATACTGTGACGCTCACCGCTTCCTCCAGAACCGCATGGCTTACTCGCTAGGACTCGCCAGAGCAGAGAATATAGCTACAGTCTACCTATCATTGTGTACTTTCCTTCTTGTGAAAGCTTGTGTTGCAAACAGTTTAGAACTGTTCTTTATTTTCGTCTGTCACAATCCTTTCTATTTTATTTAGTCAATTGAAAGTATTTTGTTAAGTAGTTGAATGATGGGAAGGCGAGCGGGAGAGAGAGAGAGAGAGACCAGGTGGTGTGACTTGGTAGGGAGGGCGGCGCATGGCTGGCCCCCTTACATTGGCCTCGCGGGATTCGTTGCCTCCTGCCTAACACTGCCTACTAGGCGGCTGCTTACTGGGCGACTGTCGCGCGCCCTCGTGCCATTCCTGCGAACTGGGACTCCAGCCAGGAGGTCCCTGGGAATATCCTTGTCAGATCCTTCCCAGACAGCATACTCTAAGCATCTCCCATGAACTGTTCCACACTCTTGTCTTAGAATCTTTCTCTCCTACTGCCTCTATCATTTCCACTACTTCCTCACCTTTTATTAATATCAATCCCCCTCTGGTTCTCTGCATCCACACCTTGAATTGGTGGCCAGACTGTATTATATGCTGGATCTCCCATTTCTTATGTACTAGGTTAAGGTTGAAGATAGTCATTGTCTTTTTGGGAGATTGTATTGCTCGGACTGTCTCCATCAATCGCTAATGTTTCTACAGGATTAAATAATGCTAGACTAGGGATCAGGTACCTTGCTGTTGGTGTTTTCACTGTGTGTAGGCTACTTTTGAGCTACACGACACTACAGATTCTGTGGGTTACCTGGGTGGATCTTTTGTCTGTGTACCTTGGAGTTTAGACTGTGTAGTGCGTGAGTGCTGCTTGCCTAATCCACCCAACACTGTTCTAACTCTATTTGCTTTTACTTTTGAGGGTCGCCAGGAGGATACTCGATACTTGTGATCGAGAATCCTCAAGAGAGCACCCCTTCATATTAACGTAATCAGGCCGCACAGACCCAAGGTCCACACTAGGCTAGGAGCTGCCTTGCTCCACCAGAATTATGTACCTTTGCGCATCCCAGCTAGACTTTATTAACCCGGGTAGACATTAGCTGAATTAGATCATATACTCTTTTTATGCATACCCATTATTATTAGCATTGCATTATTAGCCATTATAGCTGTGGAAGAAAAGAAGAAAGCATATAGAGAGTGGTTGGGTAGTAGAGGGAATGAAGATTCCGAGAGACAGAAACGAGCGAGGTACGTGGAGAGTAAGAGGGTGGTGAAGAGAGTAGTGAAGGAAAGTAAGAGAAGAGTAGATGAGGAATTTGGAAGGAATCTGAGTGTAAAATGGAGGGAGAGTAAGAAACTGTTCTGGAAAGAAGTCAAGAAAGTTAGGGAAGGTAGCAAGGGAAACAGTAAGGGTGTGAAAGATAAGAATGGGAGAATGCTAGCCGAGAAGCAAGAGAGAGTCGAAAGATGGAGGGAGTACTTCAGTGAGTTGCTAAATGAAAGGAATGAAGAGCCAGCAAACATAGCTGGATATGGTATGGGAGGGAGAAGAAGAGAAGTAGTGGAGGAGGAGGTGGGGATCAGGAGGTCAGAAGTGTGGGAAGCCATGAAAAGAGTGAAGTTGGGGAAAGCACCAGGAACAGATGGAGTGTGTGGGGAAATGTTGAGGTATGGTGGTGAGATAGTGATAGAATGGGTATGGAAAATGTGCAAATTAGCATGGGAGAAGCGGAGTGCACCCGATGACTGGAAGACTGGCATAATAGTCCCCCTATATAAGGGCAAAGGGGAAAGAGGAGTGTGTGGTAACCACCGAGGAATATGTCTTCTAAGCGTAGTAGGGAAGGTATACAGTAGGGTAGTGATTGAGAGAGTGAGAGTGAGAACGGAGAAATGGATAGGCGACGAGCAGGGAGGTTTTAGGAAGGGAAGAGGATGTGTAGATCAGATTTTTACCCTGAATTGTGTTGTGGAGAAGTATCTGGAGAAGAAACAAAAGGTGTATGTTGCCTTTATGGACTTGGAGAAGGCCTATGACAGAGTGGATAGAGAAGGTTTGTGGAAAGTACTTAGAATATACGGAGTAGAGCGCAAGTTGCTGAAAGCAGTGAAGAGCATGTATGAGGGTGCAAAGGCGGCAGTACGTGTGGAGAGTGAGCAGAGCGAGTTCTTTGACCTGAATGTTGGTTTGAAACAGGGGTGTGTGATGTCCCCGTGGTTGTTTACTGTATATATGGATGGAGTTATGAAAGAAATACTATCAAGAGCAGTGGATGTTGGTGTATCGCTGAAAAGGGAGGGAATTGAGTGGAAGCTACCTATACTGCTGTTTGCGGATGATACAGTTCTGATGAGTGATAATGAATGGGAGTTGCAGGGTCTGGTAAATGAGTTTGGAACAGTGTGCGAAAAACGGAATTTGAAGGTAAATACGGGGAAGAGCAAGGTTATGGTCTTCGAAAGGGGTGAAGTCACAGAGTGTGAGGTGAAGCTGAACGGTCAGGCTATGGAGATCGTCAACTCTTTTAAGTATCTGGGCAGTGTGTTGAGTAAAGATGGGACTATGGATGAAGAGGTGCGGGAGAGGGTACAACAGGGGAAGAGGGTTGTAGGAACGCTAAAAGCAGTAACAAGAAATAGGGTGGTCAGTATGGAAGTGAAGAAGTCCTTGCATGACAGTGTGGTAATCCCGACACTGACTTACGGAAGCGAAGCATGGACGTTGGTTGAGAGACTCAGACCAAGAGTGAGAGCAGTGGAAATGAATTACTTAAGGAGTGCGTGCGGAGTTACATGGAGGGATAGACAGACTAATGAGGAAGTAAGAAGGAGGTGTGGTGTGGAGGTAGATGTGCTGGAAAGTGTGAAAAGGAACAACTTGAGATGGTTCGGCCATATGGAACGTATGGAAAGCGAGAGAATGACTAAGAGGGTGTACGAGAGCGAGGTGGAGGGACAGAGGGGGAGAGGTAGACCGAATATGAGGTGGAAGGATGGAGTGAGGAACTACATGAACGAAGGCGGTGCTGGTTGGGGGGAGGGGCGTCGACTGACTGGGGACAGAGGTGCATGGGGGCGGTTCGTTCGTGGCCACCCCTTCGGGGATCACGGCGTCAGGCAATAGATAGATAGATAGATTATTTTTACACAAGCATTTTGAGGTCTAGGTTGCTGTAGAGAGACACAACCAGCATAGACCGGTTTTGTTAATAGGAGTACTACTTTTTCGTGGCGAGCATTATTACTGTTGCACCGCTTATAATATTCTTGTGTCCAATAACATTATATGTCCAGCCTTTTTGTGTATTTAGCCTACACGTGCATTGTCCTGCCTCCGGCTATTTTGTGGTTCCATTTCCGATACGTTCTTCTTAGTAGCATCCGACATTATTCAGAAGATTCCTTGTTCGGTGCTTGAGGACTTTACAACACTTTCTTTCATAAAGGAGTGACAGATATTATTGATTAAAGTAACGTTAAGTAAACCTTCTTCTTGTTTGCATTAGATCACTCTTGTGATTTAATTAAGTTAACTATCTTTTCCTTGTGTACCATAACTAAGCAACCATATGTTATAGGTAATAGGCTGTTTCAGAGAACATCAGCCTATAGTAGAAGCACATAGATACTGAGAGTTAACCCGGGAGCTGCAGGGAGACTCTTAAGAGTTCCCCCGGCGGACTGCGGGAAGACTCTTAAGAGCAGAGCTTTTGAACGCGTACCAAAACCGCGCGTTTATAGCCAGGCGGCTGAAAATTGGTGTGGGTATAGTACTACATGTCAACTCTCGACACCACCCCGCCACACGCTCGTCCCGCACTCGTGCAAGCACCACCGCGCCAGTAACCAAGCACTAGTCATGGAGCCCACACGTCCCTCACGCTCGCTCCCTGATGACACAACCAGCCCTCCTTCTGGTGGTGTTAGCCGCCGTGGAAGGCAGAGGGTGGCTGCTAAAGACCCTAGCTACCAGTACGCCCTACAGCTCGGAGGACGAAACACCAGCACCCAAAGCACGGAAAACACGAGCAAGCACGGCAAAGGTACAGAGGTCATTGGTGTTTCGGGACACTGCCACCACGACCCAGGCCACTGCAACAACCACTACCACCACCACTGCCACCCCTGCCACCGGTACCAGTGATGCAGGAGGCCGCCCTAGGGCTGCAGAACCTGCGGGGGCAGGAAAAATGAAAGGCACGGGCGTAAGGAAGAGAACCCCTACGCCAGCCACAGTGACCCTACCACCACCACCACCACCAGCCGCCCCTGGCCCGGCTGCCCCTGCCGCCCCTGCTGCCCCTGCCCAAGGAAAAGGGAAGGGGAAAGGGAGAGGGAAAGCGACTGCTGGCCCTGCCGGTCCTGCTGTCCCTGCCGGCCCTTCTGCCCCTGCTGCCCCTGCCGCCCCTGCCCAAGGAACAGGGAAAAGAGCGACAGGCACCACCATCATCTTGCCTGCCTCCAGGGCCACAAGACCACGCACCACTGCTGCCCCTGCCGCCGCCCCTGCTGTCCCTGTCCATAAGACTCCCGCACGTGCTAGAGTGACCCGGAAAACTTTGACACCATCAAAGTATGCCGCCCTGCTGTTTGATGGTGATTCGCAGGGCATTGGCAGCCCGGGTTTCGACGACGAAGCCCTAGCACGGGACCAAGGGGGGGGGGATTTGGGAGTGGACAGTGGGAGTGAGTCCGACGTCGGTGACGAGAATGAGGAAGGGCGTCTGTCAAGTGAAGAGAAGGGTGATGATGATGCAGTGCTGTATCGCGACCATGGAAGCGATATTTCAGACGATGAAGGAGACGCAGACGACATTCCGATCCCTGGGCTGCCTTCGTTCGATTGGTCTGACGGGGTCAATTTTGTACCTGACGTGCCCAGTTCAATCCTGGGACGTCAGGTACAACTGACGACTGGCCCTGTGACGAGCAAGCGAACGAAAGCGACTTCTTCCTCGCTTTTTTCGATATGGAGGTAATGACGTACATCGTTGCCCAAACAAACGCCTACTACAGGTGGGTGTTTGGCAGATTGGATGTCATTTCTCCAAAAGCGAGAATACGAGGCTGGGTGGATACGACTGTGGAAGAATTCATGACGTTCTTTGCCTTGTTGTTCCTCATGCCTCTGTGCAAGAAGCATGTGTTGCAACACTATTGGAAGCACGACCCTCTCATCGCCACCCCAACTTTCAATAAGTTCATGACTCGTGACAGATTTTTGTTGCTGCTAAGATTTATGCACTTTGCAGACAACGACAATCCTAACAGGATTGACAGGATATGGAAAGTTCGGGATGTGTTCACCATGTTGTTGGAGAGGTATAGGAAATACTTTTACCCCTTCCTCAATTTGGTGATTGATGAGTCGCTCGTGCTCTTCAAAGGACGTCTTGTTTTCAAGCAGTATATCCCCTTGAAAAGGCATAGGTTCGGAATCAAGCTCTTTGTTTTGTGTGACTGTGAAACTGGAATAGTGCTTGACATGATCGTGTATACAGGCACTGACATTGACATACCGAAAGCCGCTGCCAATGACCCCATGGGCATTTCAGGTGCCATCGTCAGGAAAATGTTGGCACCTTACCTGGGCAAAGGCCACATCATCTACACTGACAACTGGTATACTTCTCCTGCTCTCTGCCAGTTTCTTCATGACAACCAAACGGGATCATGTGGGACTGTCAGAAAGACAAGAAAGTTTATACCTAAGTTCACCGGTAATGTCATTCCTCTTACAGATGCCTCCTCCAGTGACACACCTTCTGAAGACGACCTGGCCCAGGAACACCGCGAGAGGCATGTCCGAAGAAGGCGACGAAAGAGGCAGAAATACAAGCAGCTCGAAAAGTGTGGGAAAGTGATAGCCCTGAAGTGGAAGGACAAACGAGACGTCCACTGCTTTCCACCGTCCACACAGGTGCCCAGATGGACTCTGGTAAAATTCACTACAAAACCAGGAAGACCATCTACAAGCCAGACATGGTAGTGGATTATACAAAGAACATGCGCATGGTGGACAAGTCTGACTGTCAGCTGTCAGGCGTTGAGTGTCTGAGGAAGACTGTGAAGTGGTATCACAAGCTCTTCCTCCACCTAGTTGACATCACGATGCTCAACGCCTACAACTTGTGGTTGGTGAAGAAGGAGATGTCCCCAAACCAGAAGCTGAAATTCCGGGAGTTCGTCTACAACGTGTCATACCAACTCCTGGAGAAGAATGGCACCACCACTCACAGACGTACGGCATGGCGTGGGGATCACGCTCCTGACCGCATCCAGCTGGGTGTCGAAAGACACTACCCAACCAACACCGAGCTGATTGGCACTCGTCACAGGCAGGTGCAGTGCAACGTCTGCAGCTCCAGTGTGAGAAAACCCCACGTCACCAAAAGAGTCACCTCAATGTGCGCGGAGTGCAAAGTTGCACTCTGCTTGGGTGACTGCTTCAGGGACTACCACACATTCAAGAATTACTGAGTGTCGCCCCCTGCCCTGCCCTGCCCTGGACTCGACCCGTGCCCTGCCCTGGACTCGCCCCCTGCCCTGCCCTGCCCTGGACTCGCGCCCTACCTTACCTGACCTGACCTAGTTGATCACGCTACCTCATAATGTAACATATATATTATATAATGTATAAGTTCCAAAGATGTCCCTGTGATATAGCTTTTACATTATATAATTGTATGTTTCATTATTTAGTTTATAAGTTTCAAAGATTTACATGTAATATGCCTTCTTTTTTTAGTATATCAATATATATGTTTGTTATACCCTAAGTAATGTGTATATATTTTCTTACCTCAAATGAATTGTACAAAAATAAATGTTTCAATAAATCATGTCAAACCTACTAAGATAATAAAAAAAAACAATAAAAAAAAAAAAAAAAACAAGGTCATGTCATTATATTCTTACAATATGATAATTCTATGAATATATCATATTGTTTGAATACAATGGCATGATCTTGTAAAAAAAAAATTTATCAAAAAATTTCTAGACAGTATAAAACCTTCCCCATAACCCCCTCCTGGATTCAATCCCACTACCCTACCACACTTTGAGTTTTCCAGTCCGCGACCTTACCAACCATGCCACAGGAGCTCATACCAAATATCACTCAAAACTTCGTGTCTACAATCGAAATGACAATATACAAAAAAAAATGAATTATCCCACCAATTTACGTTTGTAAATTGATGGGATTATCAATTATATCATGCCAAGGTTTATAAAAGTTTGTCTCTGTCAAGAATTAGTAATTATATAACTTTATTCTGTCAAAAATTGCCCAAACACTCAGCAAAATTGCCCCTCTCAGTGTGACTCCACTCATTATCACACGGTCAAGCGGTCACGGGGTGACCCTTGCTGCTCCTTGCTGCTCCAGCCACAGCAGCTCTGTCTGGGAACAAAAATTGTATAAATACAATAATGCATAAAATACTCTTCACAAATACATTTGTATTGTATAATATTGTAAATAAAAATGAATAATAACTGTGTGGGTGTCGAAAATTGCTCAACCAGCTTTCTTATGTCTCGCCTACACGCATATATTGGATTATACATAGTCATGACTGTCATACAAATACTTGCAGTAGGTCTCGAATATACATTTAGATTGCATATTACTTGGAAATAAATAAATATAAGTTTCTCTGGTGGCAATCTACCCTTTCGCAAGTGTAAGGAGACACCAGTCTATATTTAGCTCTCTATCAAAAAAGGCAATCTGCCTGTGTTTACTGACCACCCTCGTTGCTGGTCTATAATATAGTACTTTATTTACAGTCAATGGCCTACATGTTTCTGTGGTACTTCACATGTGTCTAAAATGCAATGTCTGCTTGCATAAAAATGCAATTCTGAAGTCCATTTATACGTACGACATACGCATGTCTCAGTTTCTCTCTCTCTCTCCATTCCTGACTCATGTTATTGTAGACCTCTTGGTGGCAACGAACACCAGACACCTCCTAGACATAAGGGTCAAAATCCCAAGACATCCATACGCCTGGGGCGCCTCCACAATTATCACACAGCTGCATATGTTTACTGCCTTCACTCTCTCCACGACTCACTCCCTGCCTCCCTCCCACCCACCCACCCCCACCCACCCTTTTAAGCTTCCGTCTGCTAGAAAATCATTGATAATGTGCGTAAATATCGCATGAATTGGTCTATATGCGGTATATATATTGATATATGGCACGCCTACATACGTACAAGTCTGTATTATAGCATGACAGTGCTCTAAGTACAAGATATAAGTGATATTTATGGCGTAACACACCCTCTCCCCCTTTCATTCCCAGCACAACTCACTCACACCTTGGTTCACGCATAGAAACTCATTATAATGTGCGTAAATATCGCATGAATTGGTCTATATGCGGTATATATATTGATATATGGCACGTCTACATACGTACAAGTCTGTATTATAGCATGACAGTGCTCTAAGTACAAGATATAAGTGATGTTTATGGCGTAACACACCCTCTCCCCTTTCATTCCCAACCCCACCCACCCCTTTAGGCTTCCGTCTGCTAGAAACTCCTTGATAATGTGCGTAAATATCGCATGAATTGGTCTATATGCGGTATATATATTGATATATGGCACGCCTACATACGTACAAGTCTGTATTATAGCATGACAGTGCTCTAAGTACAAGATATAAGTGATATTTATGGCGTAACACACCCTCTCCCCCTTTCATTCCCAGCACAACTCACTCACACCTTGGTTCACGCATAGAAACTCATTGATAATGTGCGTAAATATCGCATGAATTGGTCTATATGCGGTATATATATTGATATATGGCACGTCTACATACGTACAAGTCTGTATTATAGCATGACAGTGCTCTAAGTACAAGATATAAGTGATGTTTATGGCGTAACACACCCTCTCCCCTTTCATTCCCACCCCCACCCACCCTTTTAGGCTTCCGTCTGCTAGAAACTCCTTGATAATGTGCGTAAATATCGCATGAATTGGTCTATATGCGGTATATATATTGATATATGGCACGTCTACATACGTACAAGTCTGTATTATAGCATGACAGTGCTCTAAGTACGAGATATACATAATATTATAGCGCAAACCACACTCTCAGCTCATAAATTGCCGCCAAACCTCCAACCCATCTTCATTCCCGCCTAAAAATTCTCTTATAATTCCCTTATATATTGCAATTTTTGGTCACTATATTCGTTGTTATATGGGTGGCCTACACACGTATACATACCTACATAGCCTAAAAGGGATAAAAAAAGGAGATATACGTGATAATACGCGGTAACCCACCCCCTCCTCCCTCTCCTTCTATCCCCTGGGCGCGTGAAAATTCGGCAGGGAAATCTCGCCGCTCGATGACAATCTAGCCGCGCGGTGCCATTCGCTCCACATTTTTCAACTACGAACCGTTCCCCCCCCCCCCCAGACATTTTTTTGGGGGTCAAATATATATGGGCCGATGCACGCAAACATTCCCTACACGATGATGTACTTTTTTATCGAAATTGGCAATGGGTCCCAAAATCATCATACATGCGCACAGTATGACCCTGTAGAAAACCCCCTGTGCGCACGTCTTAGGTTAAGATACCCCGCTATCGCAGATATAACTCTGGAGGGTATATGTGTTCTTTATTAGACGGGATTATATATCAGGGGTTGGATCTAGCGTTTCCGTTGTTGCATTTATGCCAGTCTAGTCCAATGTATAAGAGCCACTGATTTATACGAGACCCGATCGTAACAAATGGCGACCTAGCTCAGGATTTGGTGAACTGACATATAATTGCAGGTTATTGTGCAGATTTTTCTCACAGTTTAGGCATTGAACATTTGTTGATTTTGTGGAATATTTTTTGAGGACATGCAAGATTTTTTTTTTTTTTAGCAAAGTAATATAGCACTTAAGCTGTCTCCGAGAATTTTTTATTGTGAATATTGTGGTATAAGAGTTTGGGGTACTTCTTTTTTATGTATCAAAGTGAAAAATCTTCAGTGAGCATCATGTCTTATAGCGGATCAGTGCAGGATGAAGACACAGTATGTGATGTAGAAGCTGAGGAGCAGCAGCATGGGCAGGTTGTTAACTTGGTGAACAGTGAGGAGGATGCAAGGAATTTTTTACAATGGCCTGTTACTTCCGACCGGTTGGTGGGTATGAATCGGTACGGTCTCCAGTGCTTAGCCGCAGCTATCGGTCATGTATGTACTAGTGGCATGACCAAGGATGACCTGATGACATGTGTGCTGGGAGGGGTGACTGGCGTACGAGGTAGGGTGAGTGCTCTGAGCCCTTTGGCCGAGCTTCGCCTTCACTCGACTCCCAATCCTCCTATTGGAGTACCGACCCTGAGCACGCTTCCGCAGGTGGGTAGTGACTGGCAGGGTGGTTTGCCCCTGGGGGGATCACCGGGTATTTCTAACATCATTGCATCTCCTCCTCCTCCTCAAGGTTTGACCCCGGAGATGCTCTTTCAGCTCGAGATGGCAAAACATCAGAGTCAACAGCAGACAGAGCTAGCTAAGATAGAAGAGAGAAAAGAGCTAGCTAAGATAGAAGAGAGAAAAGAGCTAGCTAAGATAGAAGAGAGAAAAGAGCTGGCTAGGATGCAGCAACAGACGAGGGAAGCTGAGCTTTGGACTGAACTAGAATCTACAAGATACTGTGCCGACATGGATTTAGAGAAGTCTCGTGTTGAGACGACGGGACAGCGACTCGGTACTGGAAAGCGTGCGCATGATCAGTCTCTGTCGCACCTTCTCAAACTGGTCCCTGTATTTGACGAGTCTGGTGTCACAGAGTTTTTCAATAGATTTGAGAAGAAGTGCCGGGAGCATCAGTGGCCTGAAGTTAAGTGGGCGGCCCATGTGTCCTCTAGACTCGTAGGTAAGGGGCTCAAGGCTTACGATGCACTGCCTTTGGAGTCCTGCGTTGTTTATGAGGATCTCAAGGAGGCTGTCCTGCGGGCATACGAGCTACAACCCGAGACATATAGGTTAAAGTTCCGGGGTGTGACTAAGGGGCGAGACAGTACCTTCTTGGAGCACGCCCGGGACCTGTCCGACGCTATGGGAAACTGGCTCAGATCAGAGAAGACAACTACGTTTGATGAGATGAAACAGTTGATTCTTCTAGAGGAGTTTTATAAGTGTACGGGCGGCGACTTGACTTTAAACCTTAAAGAGAAGAACCCAAGAACTCTCGTAGAAGCAGCAGAGATGGCTGATCGTCGGTGGTCACTAATTCGGAGGTGTGGCTCTGCACAGAGAAACGATGTAGGCGTTAAGGAGCATTACCCTCCCCCTCCCCGGAATATGGACACACATAAATTTAAAAGCAATGACACCAAGACTGATCACAAACCTAGCACCGCCCCGTTTAAGAAGGGTCAGGGGACTTTTACACCTCAGTATAAGTCCAAGGGGAAATTTGAGTGTTATCACTGTCACAAAGAGGGGCACATGGCAAAAGCTTGTCCGAGCAGACCTCCCACGGCGGCTGTGTCATTGGCTCGCAGCATTGGGGTGTTCCAGAAGTCTTCTGTGGTTGCTGGAGGCATAAGATCAGAGGATGGAGCACCGCCAGTGAAGAAGGATCCGGAAGGCTCGAACCCTGTCCGCGATGCCTTTTGCGGCATGGCTGCGTGAAGTGGGGGGGCAAGAAGCACGGGGTACAGCTTTTGCGTGACACAGGTGCCTCTCAGACACTCTTGAAGAATTTCACTGGTAGACCCATAAACGCGGCGCGGGTAGTTGTGGTGCAGGGAGTTAATGCAACTAGGTCATACCCGCTTGTTAGAATGGAGCTTGAAGTTGACGGTGTGACTCTCGAACTGGATGTAGGAATCGTGGAGAAATTGCCTGTTGGGGGCGTCGACCTCCTTCTCGGCAATGACTTTGCGGTGCCTGCTTCTAAGGTTTCACCCTTAGTCGTTGCCGAGGAGCCGCCCGACGTGAGTAGGGAGGAACAGGAGTGGGTTGAGAAGTGCCAGGTGCAACCAATGGCGTGTGTTGTAACCAGATCTCTCGCATTCAGGGAGTCACAGCCTAACCAACAGTCTTCAAATAAGCGGAGGAACGGTCACGAGAAGGTGCTGAAAGCTGATACGGTGGAGAGTCTAGTACCAGCAGCGCTTCTCGGCGACTCAGTATTAGCACCGTTATTAGAGTCTGGAGAAGCACCACCACCTGTCACTGAGAGTGTAGAGGCAGGGCTTAAAGAGACTCAGAGGCAGCAACGGTATACACGGAGAGAGCAACGGGATGCAAAGTTCGATGTTGGGGGAGGGCATGAGTTGTTTCGCAAACACTTAGACAGGCTAGCTCCCTCAGATATTCGCAAATTGCAGCTAGAAGACCCGGAGGTTCTAAAGTGTAGTGATGGTGCTGTCGAACTTGAGAGTAGAGAACGAATGTTGCGTAGTCTGGAGTTGGCTGGCCGCAATCTGGTAGGCTCTCAGGCCCTCATGAAGGACAGGTACGACCACAAGGTGAAACTCAGGGAGTTTCATGTGGGTCAGGAGGTGTTGATACTACTCCCTCTTGTAGGTCACCCCTTATCCGCAAAGTACGCTGGTCCTTATAGGGTAGCAGAGAAGCTCTCGGACTTAGATTACCTGGTGGCCACTCCAGACAGGCGTAAGAGGAATCAGTTATGTCATGTCAACCTGATGAAGGTGCCCACCTGAGCCTCTCACTGTCCCCGTGATGACTTTTAGCAGTCAAGGTGGAGAAGGAGAACGGGACAGTCATGCGCAGGTGGATGACAACTGGGATTATCATGTTTCTGCAGATCAGTGGGCGGGAAACACGAGACAGGTGGCTCATGAGGCTTTGCAACACCTACCTGAGCAACAGCGTGTGGCTGTCGAGCGCCTATTCTGTTTATACCCTACTGTATTTGCGGAACACCCAGGCCTCACTACTCATGCGGTGCACGACGTTGACGTCGGACACCACCCACCCTTCAAATCAGTGCCCTATAGGGTGCCCCCTATTAAACTTCCGGCCCTCCGGGCGGAGTTGGAGTATATGTTGCAACAGGGACTGATCGAGAAGGGGGCGGTAAAGTGGACATCTCCCGTAACGCTGCAACCGAAGCCGGATGGCAAGGTGCGCTTCTGTGTTGATTACCGCAGGCTAAACGGCTTGACTCCCACCAACCCATATCCTCTTCCCCGGGTCGATGACTGTGTAGACAAGATTGGCAGGGCCAAGTTCTTGACCAAGGTGGACCTGGTAAAAGGTTACTGGCAGGTGCCTTTGTCTGAACGGGCGAAAGAGGTGTGTGGTTTTGTGGTGGATGGTGCTACATATTGTTGTAATGTCATGCCGTACGGTCTAAAGAACGCACCAGCGACCTTCCAAAGCTTGATGAACGAGTTGGTGGCTGACATTCCGAACTGTACCGTGTACCTGGACGACGTCATTATCTACGATGACGATTTCAAGAGCCACTGTGAACATGTAGAATCCCTATTTAAGAAATTAAGCGAGGCAAACTTGGTGGTCAACCTGGGAAAGTGTGATTTTCTGCGGGCTACCGTGCAGTATCTGGGGTTCATGGTGGGTTTGGGCCAGGTGTGCCCCCCACAGAACAAGATATTGGCTATTAACCACTTCCCCAGGCCGTCCACCAAGAAGCAGATCATGAGGTTTTTGGGCATGATTGGTTACTACCGCCGCTTTATAAAGGGCTATTCTACTGTGCTGGCTCCTCTGACGGACCTATTGGCCAAAGATAGAAAGTTTAAGTGGGCGCCTGAGTGTGAGAGGGTTTTTTTGCTAGAAAAACACCTGTTGTGTACTCACCCAATCCTCAGGGCCCTGGACTTTAGCCGACCATTCCAGCTAGCAACTGATGCCAGTGGTGTGGGGGCTGGTGCCGTTCTGAAGCAATCAGACGAAGATGGGCTGAAGCACCCAGTCAGTTTCTTCTCAAAAAAGTTCAACTCGGCGCAGAAGAACTATTCAGTAGTTGAGAAGGAACTGCTGGCGATTGTGCTAGCGCTCAGGCACTTTGAGGTGTATGTTCCAGCCTATGGACCAGTTGTGGTGATCTACACCGACCATCACCCCCTCAAGTTCCTGAATCAATTCCATAACCGGAATATGAGGCTGACCAGGTGGTCATTAATGTTGCAGGAATACAACCTAGACATACGCCATATTGCCGGTTCTGAGAATGTGATTGCAGATTGCTTATCGAGGATGGAAGACCCGGGGTAGATCATCACAAGGGTAGCCTCCTACTTTGGTTTGACTAGTATGTTTACGTCTGGTGCTTGTTGGCTCGCGTGTGTAGCCCAGCGTATTGGGTCGTAAAGTAGGAGTTGCTGTGTTGGTATAGAAGAAAAAACTAGGCTTGCCCCTGTAGTGCAGCCGCCATAAACATATTAAAAATATAAAATCCTATAAAAACTCTTTCTTTGATAGTTGAATTTTGTTTAAGTATGTTATAGTAGAAATTCTGAGTTGTACTCCTCTCAGAAGGCTGGGCTAGTGTAGCTCGCTCTTATGAGCATAACTATGTGATTTAATCTATTGTGTTGGGAAGGGTTGTTAATATTTATAATGTGTTATTTTGAAGAGAACTGTGCTTTACATTTCATTGTCGCTGGGTGGCTAGGAGTGTCGAATTTTGTATGGGTTCTGCGTGTCAGATTTAGAGCTCATAGTTGGAGCCTCTTAAAAATCTTGGGTGGGGTGTGACGCTCACCGCTTCCCCCAGAACCGCATGGCTTACTCGCTAGGACTCGCCAGAGCAGAGAATATACCTACAGTCTACCTATCATTGTGTACTTTCCTTCTCGAGAAAGCTTGTGTTGCAGACAGTTCAGAACTGTTCTTTATTTTCGTCTGTCACAATCCTTTCTATTTTATTTAGTCAATTGAAAGTATTGTGTTAAGTAGTTGAATGATGGGAAGGTGAGCGGGAGAGAGAGAGAGAGAGAGAGACCAGGTGGTGTGACTTGGTAGGGAGGGCAGCGCGTGGCTGGCCCCCTTACATAGGCCTCGCGGGATTCGTTGCCTCCTGCCTAACACTGCCTACTAGGCGGCTGCTTACTGGGCGACTGTCGCGCGCCCTCGTGCCATTCCTGCGAACTGGGACTCCAGCCAGGAGGTCCCTGGGAATATCCTTGTCAGATCCTTCCCAGACAGCATACTCTAGGCATCTCCCATGAACTGTTCCACACTCTTGTCTTAGAATCTTTCTCTCCTACTGCCTCTATCATTTCCACTACTTCCTCACCTTTTATTAATATCAATCCTCCTCTGGTTCTCTGCATCCACACCTTGAATTGGTGGCCAGACTGTATTATATGCTGGATCTCCCATTTCTTATGTACTAGGTTAAGGTTGAAGATAGTCATTGTCTTTTTGGGAGATTGTATTGCTCAGACTGTTTCCATCAATCGCTAATGTTTCTACAGGGTTAAATAATGCTAGACTAGGGATCAGGTACTTTGCTGTTGGTGTTTTCACTGTGTGTAGGCTACTTTTGAGCTACACGACACTACGGATTCTGTGGGTTACCTGGGTGGATCTTTTGTCTGTGTACCTTGGAGTTTAGACTGTGTAGTGCGTGAGGGTTGCTTGCCTAATCCACCCAACACTGTTCTAACTCTATTTGCTTTTACTTTTGAGGGTCGCCAGGAGGATACTCGATACTTGTGATCGAGAATCCTCAAGAGATCACCCCTTCATATTAACGTAATCAGGCCGCACAGACCCAAGGTCCACACTAGGCTAGGAGCTGCCTTGCTCCACCAGAATTCTGTACCTTTGCGCATCCCAGCTAGACTTTATTAACCCGGGTAGACATTAGCTGGATTAGATCATATACTCTTTTATGCATACCCATTATTTTTACACAAGCATTTTGAGGTCTAGCTTGCTGTAGAGAGACACAACCAGCATAGACCGGTTTTGTTAATAGGAGTACTACTTTTTCGTGGCGAGCATTATTACTGTTGCACCGCTTATAATATTCTTGTGTCCAATAACATTATATGTCCAGCCTTTTTGTGTATTTAGCCTACACGTGCATTGTCCTGCCTCCTGCTATTTTGTGGTTCCATTTCCGATACGTTCTTCTTAGTAGCATCCGACATTATTCAGAAGATTCCTTGTTCGGTGCTTGAGGACTTTACAACACTTTCTTTCATAAAGGAGTGACAGATATTATTGATTAAAATAACGTTAAGTAAACCTTCTTCTTGTTTGCAATAGATCACTCTTGTGATTTAATTAAGTTAACTATCTTTTCCTTGTGTACCATAACTAAGCAACCATATGTTATAGGTAATAGGCTGTTTCAGAGAACATCAGCCTATAGTAGAAGCACATAGATACTGAGAGTTAACCCGGGAGCTGCAGGGAGACTCTTAAGAGTTCCCCGGCGGACTGCGGGAAGACTCTTAAGAGCAGAGCTTTTGAACGCATACCAAAACCGCGCGTTTATAGCCAGGCAGCTGAAAATTGGTGTGGGTATAGTACTACATGTCAACTCTCGACACCACCCCGCCACACGCTCGTCCCGCACTCATGCAAGCACCACCGCGCCAGTAACCAAGCACTAGTCATGGAGCCCACACGTCCCTCACGCTCGCTCCCTGATGACACAACCAGCCCTCCTTCTGGTGGTGTTAGCCACCGTGGAAGGCAGAGGGTGGCTGCTAAAGACCCTAGCTACCAGTACGACATGCCCTACAGCTCGGAGGACGAAACACCAGCACCCAAAGCACGGAAAACACGTGTAAGCACGGCAAAGGTACAGAGGTCATTGGTGTTTCGGGACACTGCCACCACGACCCAGGCCACTGCAACAACCACTACCACCACCACTGCCACCCCTGCCACCGGTACCAGCGACGCAGGAGGCCGCCCTAGGGCTGCAGAACCTGCGGGAGCAGGAAAAATGAAAGGCACGGGCGTAGGGAAGAGAACCCGTACGCCAACCACAGTGACCCTACCACCACCACCACCACCACCAGCCGCCCCTGGCCCGGCTGCCCCTGCTGCCCCTGCTGCCCCTGCTGCCCCTGCCCAAGGAAAAGGGAAGGGGAAGGGGAAGGGGAAAGGGAGAGGGAAAGCGACTGCTGGCCCTGCCGGCCCTGCTGTCCCTGCCGGCCCTTCTGCCCCTGCCGCCCCTGCCGCCCCTGCCCAAGGAACAGGGAAAAGGGCGACAGGCACCACCATCATCTTGCCTGCCTCCAGGGCCACAAGACCACGCACCACTGCCGCCCCTGCCGCCGCCCCTGCTGTCCCTGTCCATAAGACTCCCGCACGTGCTTGAGTGACCCGGAAAACTCTGACACCATCAAAGTATGCCGCCCTGCTGTTTGATGGTGATTCACAGGGCATTGGCAGCCCGGGTTTCGACGACGAAGCCCTAGCATGGGACCAAGGGTGGGGGGATTTGGGAGTGGACAGTGGGAGTGAGTCCGACGTCGGTGACGAGAATGAGGAAGGGCATCTGTCAACTGAAGAGGAGGGTGATGATGATGCAGTGCTGTATCGCGACCATGGAAGCGATATTTCAGACGATGAAGGAGACGCAGACGACATTCCGATCCCTGGGCTGCCTTCGTTCGATTGGTCTGACGGGGTCAATTTTGTACCTGACGTGCCCCAGTTCAATCCTGGGACGTCAGGTACAACTGACGACTGGCCCTGTGACGAGCAAGCGAACGAAAGCGACTTCTTCCTCGCTTTTTTCGATATGGAGGTAATGACGTACATCGTTGCCCAAACAAACGCCTACTACAGGTGGGTGTTTGGCAGATTGGATGTCATTTCTCCAAAAGCGAGAATACGAGGCTGGGTGGATACGACTGTGGAAGAATTCATGACGTTCTTTGCCTTCTTGTTCCTCATGCCTCTGTGCAAGAAGCATGTGTTGCAACACTATTGGAAGCACGACCCTCTCATCGCCACCCTAACTTTCAATAAGTTCATGACTCGTGACAGATTTTTGTTGCTGCTAAGATTTATGCACTTTGCAGACAACGACAATCCTAACAGGATTGACAGGATATGGAAAGTTCGGGATGTGTTCACCACGTTGTTGGAGAGGTACAGGAAATACTTTTACCCCTTCCTCAATTTGGTGATTGATGTGTCACTCGTGCTTTTCAAAGGACGTCTTGTTTTCAAGCAGTATATCCCCTTGAAAAGGCATAGGTTCGGAATCAAGCTCTTCGTTTTGTGTGACTGTGAAACTGGAATAGTGCTTGACATGATCGTGTATACAGGCACTGACATTGACATACCGAAAGCCGCTGCCAATGACCCCATGGGCATGTCAGGTGCCATCGTCAGGAAAATGTTGGCACCTTACCTGGGCAAAGGCCACATCATCTACACTGACAACTGGTATACTTCTCCTGCTCTCTGCCAGTTTCTTCATGACAACCAAACGGGGTCATGTGGGACTGTCAGAAAGACAAGAAAGTTTATGCCTAAGTTCACTGGTAATGTCATTCCTCTTACAGATGCCTCCTCCAGTGACACACCTTCTGAAGACGACCTGGCCCAGGAACACCGCGAGAGGCATGTCCGAAGAAGGCGACGAAAGGGGCAGAAATACAAGCAGCTCGAAAAGTGTGGGAAAGTGATAGCCCTGAAGTGGAAGGACAATCGAGACGTCCACCTGCTTTCCACCGTCCACACAGGTGCCCAGATGGACTCTGGTAATATTCACTACAAAACCAGGAAGACCATCTACAAGCCAGACATGGTAGTGGATTATACAAAGAACATGCGCATGGTGGACAAGTCTGACTGTCAGCTGTCAGGCGTTGAGTGTCTGAGGAAGACTGTGAAGTGGTATCACAAGCTCTTCCTCCACCTAGTTGACATCACGATGCTCAACGCCTACAACTTGTGGTTGGTGAAGAAGGAGATGTCCCCAAACCAGAAGCTGAAATTCCGGGAGTTCGTCTACAACGTGTCATACCAACTCCTGGAGAAGTATGGCACCACCACTCACAGACGTACGGCATGGCGTGGGGATCACGCTCCTGACCGCATCCAGCTGGGTGTCGAAAGACACTACCCAACCAACACCGAGTTGATTGGCACTCGTCACAGGCAGGTGCAGTGCAACGTCTGCAGCTCCAGTGTGAGAAAACCCCACGTCATCAAAAGAGTCACCTCAATGTGCGCGGAGTGCAAAGTTGCACTCTGCTTGGGTGACTGCTTCAGGGACTACCACACCTTCAAGAATTACTGAGTGTCACCCCCTGCCCTGCCCTGCCCTGGACTCGACCCGTGCCCTGCCCTGGACTCGCCCCCTGCCCTGCCCTGCCCTGGACTCGTGCCCTACCTTACCTTACCTGACCTAATTGATCACGCTACCTCATAATGTAACATATATATTATATAATGTATAAGTTCCAAAGATGTCCCTGTGATATAGCTTTTACATTATATAATTGTGTGTTTCATTATTTAGTTTATAAGTTTCAAAGATTTACATGTAATATGCCTTCTTTTTTTAGTATATCAATATATATGTTTGTTATAGCCTAAGTAATGTGTATATATTTTCTTACCTCAAATAAATTGTACAAAAATAAATATGTTTCAATAAATCATGTCAAACCTATTAAGATAATAAAATAAAACAATAAAAAAAAAATACAAGGTCATGTCATTGTAATCTTACAATATGATATATTCTATGAATATTTCATATTGTTTGAATACAGTGGCATGATCTTGTAAAAAAAAAATGTATCAACAATTTTCTAGACAGTATAAAACCTTCCCCATAACCCCCTCCTGGATTCGATCCCACTACCCTACCACACTTTGAGTTTTCCAGTCCGCGACCTTACTAACCATGCCACAGGAGCTCATACCAAATATCACTCAAAACTTTGTGTCTACAATCGAAATGACAATATACAAACAAAAATGAATTATCCCACCAATTTACGTTTGTAAATTGATGGGATTATCAATTATATCATGCCAAGGTTTATAAAAGTTTGTCTCTGTCAAGAATTAGTAATTATATAACTTTATTCTGTCAAAAATTGCCCAAACACTCAGCAAAATTGCCCCTCTCAGTGTGACTACACTCATTATCACATGGTCAAGCGGTCACGGGGTGACCCTTGCCGCTCCTTGCTGCTCCAGCCACAGCAGCTCTGTCTGGGAACAAAATTTGTATAAATACAATAATGCATAAAATACTCTTCACAAATACATTTGTATTGTATAATATTGTAAATAAAAATGAATAATAACTGTGTGGGTGTCGAAAATTACTCAACCAGCTTTCTTATGTCTCGCCTATGCGCATATATTGGATTATACATAGTCATGACTGTCATACAAATACTTGCAGTAGGTCTCGAATATACATTTAGATTGCATATTACTTGGAAATAAATAAATATAAGTTTCTCTGGTGGCAATCTACCCTTTCGCAAGTGTAAGGAGACACCAGTCTATATTTAGCTCTCTATCAAAAAAGTCAATCTGCCTGTGTTTACTGACCTCCCTCGTTGCTGGTCTATAATATAGTACTTTATTTACAGTCAATGGCCTACATGTTTCTGTGGTACTTCACATGTGTCTAAAATGCAATGTCTGCTTGCATAAAAATGCAATTCTGAAGTCCATTTATACGTACGACATACGCATGTCTCAGTTTCTCTCTCTCTCCATTCCTGACTCATGTTATTGTAGACCTCTTGGTGGCAACGAACACCAGACACCTCCTAGACATAAGGTTCAAAATCCCAAGACATCCATACGCCTGGGGCGCCTCCACAATTATCACACAGCTGCATATGTTTACTGCCTTCACTCTCTCCACGACTCAACGCACTCCCTGCCTCCCACCCACCCACCCACCCCCACCCACCCTTTTAAGCTTCCGTCTGCTAGAAAATCATTGATAATGTGCGTAAATATCGCATGAATTGGTCTATATGCGGTATATATATTGATATATGGCACGCCTACATAAGTACAAGTCTGTATTATAGCATGACAGTGCTCTAAGTACAAGATATAAGTGATATTTATGGCGTAACACACCCTCTCCCCCTTTCATTCCCAGCACAACTCACTCACACCTTGGTTCACGCATAGAAACTCATTGATAATGTGCGTAAATATCGCATGAATTGGTCTATATGCGGTATATATATTGATATATGGCACGTCTACATACGTACAAGTCTGTATTATAGCATGACAGTGCTCTAAGTACAAGATATAAGTGATATTTATGGCATAACACACCCTCTCCCCCTTTCATTCCCACCCCCACCCACCCTTTTAGGCTTCACGCTAGAAACTCATTGATAATGTGCGTAAATATCGCATGAATTGGTCTATATGCGGTATATGTATTGATATATGGCACGTCTACATACGTACAAGTCTGTATTATAGCATGACAGTGCTCTAAGTACGAGATATACGTAATATTATAGCGCAAACCACACTCTCAGTCATAAATTTCCGCCAAATCTCCAAACCATCTTCATTCCCGCCTAAAAATTCTCTTATAATTCCCTTATATATTGCAATTTTTGGTCACTATGAGGCATATTCATTGTTATATGGGTGGCCTACACACATATACATACTCTACATAGCCTAAAAGGGATCAAAAAAGGAGATATATGTGATAATACGCGGTAACCCTCCCCTTCCTCCTATCCCCTGGGCGCGTGAAAATTCGGCAGGGAAATCTCGCCGCTCGATGACAATCTAGCCGCGCGGTGCCATTCGCTCCACATTTTTCAACTACGGACCGTTCCCCCACCCCCCCCAGACATTTTTTGGGGAGTCAAATATATATGGGCCGATTCACGCAAACATTCCCTACACGATGATGTACTTTTTATCGAAATTGGCAATGGGTCCCAAAATCATCATACATGCGCACAGTATTGACCCTGTAGAAAACCCCCTGTGCGCACGTCTTAGGTTAAGATACCCCGCTATCGCAGATATAACTCTGGAGGGTATATGTGTTCTTTATTCGACGGGATTATATATCAGGGGTTGGATCTAGCGTTTCCGTTGTTGCATTTATGCCAGTCTAGTCCAATGTATAAGAGCCACTGATTTATACGAGACCCGATCGTAACAAATGGTGACCTAACTCAGGATTTGGTGAACTGACATATAATTGCAGGTTATTGTGCAGATTTTTCTCACAGTTTAGGCAGTGAACATTTGTTGATTTTGTGGAATATTTTTTGAGGACATACAAGATTTTTTTTTTTAGCAAAGTAATATAGCACTTAAGATGTCTCCGAGAATTTGTTATTGTGAATATTGTGGTATAAGACTTTGGGGTACTTCTTTTTTGTGTATCAAAGTGAAAAATCTTCAGTGAGCATCATGTCTTATAGCGGATCAGTGCAGGATGAAGACACAGTACGTGATGTAGAAGCTGAGGAGCAGCAGCATGGGCAGGTTGTTAACTTGGTGAACAGTGAGGAGGATGCAAGGAATTTTTACAATGGCCTGTAACTTCCGACCGGTTGGTGGGTATGAATCGGTACGGTCTCCAGTGCTTAGCCGCAGCTATCGGTCATGTATGTACTAGTGGCATGACCAAGGATGACCTGATGACGTGTGTGCTGGGTGGGGTGACTGGTGTACGAGGTAGGGTGAGTGCTCAGAGCCCTTTGGCCGAGCTTCCCCTTCACTCGACTCCCAATTCTCCTATTGGAGTACCGACCCTGAGCACGCTTCCGCAGGTGGGTAGTGACTGGCAAGGTGGTTTACCCCTGGGGGGATCACCGGGGATCATCTGATGGTGGTGTCTTCATGGATACCCTACTGCGTACTGCACTTGAGAAGGGCCGTGCGGGAGTTCCCGATGCACAACCTCTACCTGGTGGCGATGAGCCCGTGCCCTACTACATTGTAGGGGACGATGCCTTCGGCCTTCGGACCTGGTTAATGAAACCCTTCCCCCGCCTTGACATGACCATTGAGGAGCAAATCTACATCTACCGCCTCTCTAGAGCACGGTGAGTGGTTGAGAATGCCTTCTGGATCAACAGGTAATTAATCTATCAGTATATGTAAATTTATGCGTCTAAATTAAAATTATTTATCTTTTAACCCGTACAGCCCCAGCGACGCGCCTGACGCGTCGGCGATGTATGTAACGCACAGCCCCAGAGACGCGCCTGGCGCGTCACCCTAATTGCGCCGACCGTAACCTCAGGTGTAGCCACTCAAGGGGGCTCAGATTTGTATGGGAACTGTGTACGTATCCCACGCAACCGTGCCGATGGTTGAAAACTCTCAAAGTCCACGTGCGTGCGTGCGAGCGCGCAATAACCTGTTTTTTTGGGATAATTGCCTTCAATTTTTTACTCTTGTAAAATACGTTTTCGGGGGCTCAGTAGGACCATTCTTTAAGCTTTTTGAGCGGTTTTTCGCGGTTTTTCCTTCATTCCTAACCCATTCGCTATTGTTTCTGGAATAAAACCATTTTTTGAAAACCGGCCGGGTTCTGGTGCGCAAACATTACAAAACTAGCCGGGGCTCCACGGGTGAACCCGTGGAGCATAACTATATTGTGTCAATTAAAAACCGCTAACGGTTTTAAAATTTGAAAAACATGCGAAAACCTGATTGGCCGACACAAGGCAGATCCCTCTCACACACAACCATCCATATGGGAATCCAACTTATGCTTAAAGCTTTCAACTGTTCCTGAGATAATCACTGCTCTGGGCAGTCCATTCTACATGTTAACAACTATTCACAAACCAGTGCTTTCCTATATCATTTGCAATTAGTGACGGGTTTGGCCAAATTTGCGCCAGAATGACTAGACTACCTGTTCATCATAGGTAGGCCAACATTCCTGACCTCTTTCCTCGGTAACTCAAAAAGGGCTAGAGCAAACGGGCTGTAAATATCTACACCTATTCCCTACCAGACTCTTCCCAACTGGTAGAATAATGAACTTGGTTACTGTAGCCCTTTTTTTGAGTTACAGAGGTTAACCCCTTCTCTACTGATGACGTCTTCTTGTTTTTTATTTCCTGTACATTTGGACAACTGTTTTATGCTTAGGAAGGATAAATGGTAGCTCTAGAGAGGCGGTAGTTGTAGATTTGCTCCTCAATGGTCATGTCAAGGCGGGGGAAGGGTTTCATTAACCAGGTCCGAAGGCCGAAGGCATTGTCCCCTACAATGTAGTACGGCACGGGCTCATCGCCACCAGGTAGAGGGTCTGCGTCGGGAAGTCCCGCACGGCCCTCCTCCAGTGCAGCACGCAGTGGGGTGTCCATGAAGACACCACCATCCGATGAACAGCCGTGGTTCAACATCTACATACAACCATTTCTTGGACACTTGATGGCAATGTGTTTTCCATCCAGGGCACCGATAGTGTGCAGGAAGTCCCAGTGGAGCGCAAATTTGTCAGCCACCCCCTTCCACTCAGCAGGTGTCTTCGGGCAAGGCATCACCTCCTTCATGTACTCGGCCACAAGGGCAACACAGACTTCTGTGACGAACTTGGAGATAGTGTTGGCCGCGACTCTGAATCCATAGTCAAGGTTATTATAAGTTTCTCCCGAGGCCAGGAACCGAAGCGTGATTGCCAGCCGCGCACCAGGTTCCACAGACGCACGAAAGGAAGTATCCTGCTTGACAATTCGAGGCCCAAACGAGCAAGCACCTCCCTGTACATTGCGACGGGCACCCTCAGGAAATCTTTTAAGCTAGCACTATCCTCCTCTGCCAACTCCACCATCAACTGATGGTAAAGCCCATCGCTGAATCCAAGGGCGAACCCACCATGTCCTCGGTTTTGGTTGTTTCTTCTTTTTCCTGGCTCGTCTCCTTCTCATGAGTGCCGCCTCCAACTCTAGTTCTAATTATTTTCACTCCAATGCCAAAGTCAAATGGATAGGAACATTGGAGGTTGTAGGGAGAAGATCCATGGCGCTGGGCTGTAGCTTGGTTGTATGGTGAGTCCAAGGTAGTGAGGTATACTGTTGGAGAACCTTACTCCACCACCCTATTTATACTATACCTTATCACCCTCCTCCAATTACAAAATCGGGTGACATCGCACTGTGGGATTCAGGAAAACGTATGTGCGACACTCGTCCTTCATTTGCCATATTCGCAGAATATTCGACGTGTAATCGCACATAGTTGTACAGTATGCGCACCATAATTGCACCGGCATCACAATTGTCGCCAACGGCTGTCGCAGCATTCGTATTATTCGCCATCAAATGGTTGTCCAAACATTTGCTATTTTTGCCTCACAGTCGCCGTTATCTCACGGTACTCGTCCGACATACGCACGCCATTCGCCTGTTTTTCCTAATTAGCTTATTGAAAAACTTGGTTCGCCGCCGAATATGGACATAGACAAAAAAAGGCTGTCGCACGGCATTCGCCTACGCCATTCGCATAGTGGGATCAGCATCCCGGCTTTAGGTATATCAAGGTTCATTTTTTAACGTAAGACAGAAGAATCTTTCCTATTTTCGCTTCTTTATTTATTATCCGTTGCTCCACTTGCGGGAGACCAAATGCACATCCTATTTTATAGAAAATATATACATACTTCCTTGAAATCAGGCTCCTTAATTCCTCGCATTGGAAATACATATATATTTGTTCCAGTTATAAAGACATACACTTACATGTAAATCTGGAACACTTCGTACAGACGTAAGTTTATGCGTTCCATATCATTTGGGTACAGATCCAATAGTGAAAGTTTCGTCGCAGGGCTAAATGTTTCCTCAGTCACGTATAGTTGACTGTAGTACATGTTATCCTACCCAGAAGAGGAGTTCCCAAGGAATGGACATCCAGGGCGATTGGTATCAATTGCCGGTTGGAGAAATATTGCAAGGAAAATACAATGCCATTCATTGATAACTGGGATTGTTTCTATGGGAGAGATAAAATGTACGCAAGGGATGGGGTTCGTCTTTCACAGTTAGGGGTTTCCACATTAGCTAGTTCTTTAGATAGGGTGGTTGCGAGATTTTGAACAGAAATATTTAGAATGTAAAAGAAGGTTAAATGGAAAATGTTTAGTGTCAGGCGAAAGCGATAAGGATATTCAGTCTCATGCTAAAAATTATGACTATATTTCTAATGATGGTCGTGATGGTGCAACGAAAGATGGAAATTTAGTTAGAAATAAAGGTAATTAGGTATAAATAAAGGAAAGTATATTAGAGAGTTATATCCACACAAACATGTAGGAGTCCTCATCGTAACAAATGAACTAACTTACAAGCACGTGTTAGCAAAGATATAGTAGACATAATAGTGCAAACTGAAAACATGGATGGGTTTAATACGAGAAACCAGGCATTTTTTTTTGCAGAATGTGATGACTACCAGGATATAGTTTGTTTTAAAATATGAACCAGAACAAGTAGGAGGGGCGGCGGTATAAGCTGTTTGTGTTGTAAGAAGGACATTAAAAAGCTGTATTAAATCAGGTAAGTAGACGAAATAATGCATAATGAAAGTGTTCTGGGTTAAAAGGTTTTAACGAAAGGGTAGTAACACCATAGTTAACTGGAGTTATGTATTAAACGCCAAATATGAGTAGAAATGACGCGAACATCATTTATCGGGGGTAGGAAAATAAAATGGCATCAAGGTTTAGCAATGTGTGCATTATGGGGGATTTTAATTTTCCGAATATGAGATTGGCAGCATCATATAGGCGACCTCTGTATTCTGAAGACTTATTGAGGACTAAGTAACCAGAGAATAGTTTTTTTAATTTCAAGTTCATAGCGTATACACCGACTAGAGTGTCTAATATTTGGCTCGCATTTTAGTTTTCAGTAACCAAGTAACATATGATAACTGAGGAATGTAGAGATAGTGGGGGACAGCCTAGGGGAAAGGAGTAGGCTGACCACAATGAAGCGAGCTTGGTTGTGGGTCTGTGTATTTTAACTACAATGGAAAGAGTACTAACCCGAGGAGAATACAACATTAATACTTGACTTCAGAAAAAGCCGATTATGATGGGTTAAGAAAGAGGCCCTATTAGCCGGACCCTATGGATACAATCAAAAACAAGTCGATCCAGGTGTTCAAATGAGTGTACCCCTTCTTCGGGTACCTGTCAGCTTAAGTCAGGAAGAGATGTCAAACTTGGTAGATTACCATATGATAAATGTTTATATCAAGTCAGTATTCAATGCGAAACAATAAATACTATCCCCAAAAGAAAATTTAGAATCAACATAGAACCAACCCAAATGGATGAATAATATCTATTAGATCTTCTAGGACAAAAAAAAACGAGAGGAATATATAGAAAAATTAGACAAGGGCTAAGTTTCGCCTACTTGCTTACCATCAAAATCTATCAAGACAGGTAAAAAAGGA
>CM064545.1:18779502-18933642 GCA_032716605.1 Paralithodes platypus
CTGCAGGAAGACTCTTAAGAGTTCCCCCGGCGGACTGCGTGAAGACTCTTAAGAGTAAGGCTTTTGAACACGTACCAAAACCGCGGGTTTATAGGCAAGCAGCTACAAATTGGTGTGGGTGTAGTACTACATGGCAACTCTCGATACCACCCAGCCACACGCGCATCCCGCACTCGTGCAAGCACCACCGCGCCAGAACCCAAGCACTAGTCATGGAGCCCACACGTCCCTCACGCTCACGCCCTGATGACACAACCAGCCCTCCTTCTGGTGGTGTCAGCCGCCGTGGAAGGCAGAGGGTGGCTACCAGAAACCCTAGCTACCAGTACGACACGCCCTACAGCTCGGAGGACGAAGCACCAACACCAAAAGCACGTAAAACACGTGCAAGCAAGGCAATTGCACAGAGGTCATTGGCCTTTGGGGACACTGCCACCACGACCCAGGCCACTGCAACAACCACTACCACCACCACTGCCACCCCTGCCACCAGTACCAGCGACGCAGGAGGCCGCCCTAGGGCTGCAGAACCTGCGGGGGCAGGCAAAATCAAAGGCACGGGCGTAGGGAAGAAAACCCGTACGCCTGCCACAGTGACCCTGCCACCACCACCACCACCAGCCGCCCCTGGCCCTGCTGCCCCTGCCGCCCCTGCTGCCCCTGCCCAAGGAAAAGGGAAGGGGAAAGGGAGAGGGAAAGCGACTGACTGCTGGCCCTGCCGGCCCTGCTGTCCCTGCCGGCCCTGCTGCCCCTGCTGCCCCTGCTGCCCCTGCCCAAGGAAGAGGGAAAGGGAAAGGGGCGACAGGCACCACCATCATCTTGCCTGCCTCCAGGCCCACTGCACCACGCACCACTGCCGCCCCTGCCGACACCCCTGCAGGCCCTTCTGCCCCTGCCCATAAGACGCCCCTACATGCTAGAGTGAGCAGAAAAAATCTGACACCATCCAAGTATGCCGCCCTGCTGTTTGGTGGTGATTCGCAGGGCATTGGCAGCTGTGCGGGTTTCGACGACGACGCCCTAGCACGGGACCCAGGGTGGGGGGATTTGGGAGTGGACAGTGGAAGTGAGTCAGACGTCGGTGATGAGAATGAAGAAGGGCGTCTGTCTAGTGGAGAGGAGGGTGATGATGATGCTGTGTTGTATCGCGAACATGACAGCGATATTTCAGACGCAGAAGCAGACGGAGACGACGTTCCGATCCCTGGCATGCCTTCGTTTGAGTGGTCTGACGGGGTCAATTTTGTGCCTGACGTGCCCCAGTTCAATCCTGGTACGTCAGGTACAACTGATGACTGGCCCTGTGACGAAAACAAACGAAAGCGACTTCTTCCTCGCTTTTTTCGATTTGGAGGTAATGACTTACATCGTTGCCCAAACAAACGCCTACTACAGGTGGGTGTTTGGAAAATTGGACGTCATTTCTCCAAAAGCGAGCATACGAGGCTGGGTGGATACGACTGTGGAAGAATTCATGACGTTTTTTGCCTTGTTGTTCCTCATGCCTCTTTGTAAGAAGCATGTGTTGCAACACTACTGGAAGCACGACCCTCTCATCGCCACCCCAACTTTCAATAAGTTCAATACTCGTGACAGATTTTTGTTGCTGCTAAGATTTATGCACTTTGCAGACAACGGAAATCCTAACAGGATTGGCAGGATATGGAAAGTTCGGGATGTGTTCACCATGTTGTTGGAGAGGTATAGGAAATACTTTTACCCCTTCCTCAATTTGGTGATTGATGAGTCGCTCGTGCTCTTCAAAAGACGTCTTGTTTTCAAGCAGTATATCCCCTTGAAAAGGCATAGGTTCGGAATCAAGCTCTTCGTGTTGTGCGACTGTGAAACTGGAATAGTGCTTGACATGATCGTGTATACAGGAACTGACATTGACGTACCGAAAGCCGCTCCCGGTGACCCCATGGGCATGTCAGGTGCCATCGTCAGGAAAATGTTGGCACCTTACCTGGGCAAAGGCCACATCATCTACACTGACAACTGGTATACTTCTCCTGCTCTCTGCCAGTTTCTTCATGACAACCAAACGGGGTCATGTGGGACTGTCAGAAAGACAAGAAAGTTTATGCCCAAGTTCACAGGTGATGTCATTCCTCTGTCAGATGCCTCCTCCAGTGACACACCTTCTGAAGACGAACTGGCCAAGGAACACCGCGAGAGGCATGTCCGAAGAAGGCGACGAAAGGGGCAGAAGTACAAGCAACTTGAAAAGTCCGGGAAAGTGGTAGCCCTAAAATGGAAGGACAAAAGAGACGTTCACCTGCTTTCTACAGTCCACACAGGTGCCCAGATGGACTCTGATAAAATCCACTACCGAACCAGGAAGACCATCTATAAGCCCGGCATGGTAGTGGACTACACAAAGAACATGCGCCTGGTGGACAAGTCTGACTGTCAACTGTCAGGCGTTGAGTGTCTGAGGAAGACTGTGAAGTGGTATCACAAGCTCTTCCTCCACCTAGTTGACATCACGATGCTCAACGCCTACAACTTGTGGTTGGTGAAGTAGGAGATGGCCCCACACCAGAAGCTAAAATTCCGGGAGTTTGTGTACAACGTTGCATATCAACTCCTGGAGAAGTATGGCACCACCACTCACAGGCGTACGTATGGCGTGGGGATCACGTCCTGACCGCATCCAGCTGGAGTTGAAAGACACTACCCAACCAACACCGAGCTGGTTGGCACTCGTCACAGGCAGGTGCAGTGCCACGTCTGCAGCACCAGTGTAAGGAAACCCCACATAACCAAAAGAGTCACCTCAATGTGCGCCGAGTGCAAAGTTGCACTCTGCTTGGGTGACTGCTTCAGGGACTAGCACATGTATAAAAACTACTGAGTGCCGCCCCCTGCCCTGCCCTGCCCTGGACTCGCGCCCTACCTTACCTGACCTGACCAAATTGATCACAATACCTCATAATGTTACATATATATTATATAATGTATAAGTTCCAAAGATGTCCCTGTGATATAGCTTTTACATTATATAATTGTATCTTTCATTATTAGTTTATAAGTTTCAAAGATTTCCATGTAATATGCCTTCTTTTTTAGTATATCAGTATATATGTTTGTTATAGCCAAAGTAATGTGTATATATTTTCTTACCTCAAATGAATTGTACCAAAATAAATATGTTTCAATAAATCCTGTCAAACCTACTAAGATAATAAAAAAAAACAAAAAAAAAACAAGGTCATGTCATTGTATTCTTACAATATGATATATTCTATGAATATTTCATATTGTTTGAATACAATGGCATGATCTTGTAAAAAAAAAAAATTATCAAAATTTATCTAAACAGTATAAAACCTTCCTAATAACCCCCTCTTGGATTCGATCCCACTACCGTACCACACTTTGAGTTTTCCAGTCCGCGACCTTACCAACCATGCCACAGGAGCTCATACCAAATATCACTCAAAACTTCGTGTCTACAATCGAAATGACAATATACAAAACAAAATGAATTATCCCACCAATTTACGTTTGTAAATTGATGGGATTATCATGCAAAGGTTTATAAAAGTTTGTCTCTGTCAAGAATTAGTAATTATATAACTTTATTCTGTCAAAAATTGCCCAAACACTCAGCAAAATTGCCCCTCTCAGTGTGACTCCAGTCATTATCACACGGTCACGTGGTCACGGGGTGACCCTTGCTGCTCCTTGCTGCTCCTCCACAGCAGCTCTGTCTGGGACCAAAATTGTATAAATAACAATAATGCATAAAATCAATACTCTTCACAAATACATTTGTATTGTATCAATATGTGTAAATAAAAATGAATAATAGCTGTGTGGGTGTCGAAAATTGCTCAACCCAGCTTTCTTATGTCTCGCCTACACGCATATATTGGATTATACATAGTCATGACTGTCATAGCAAATACTTTGCAGTATGTCTCGAATATACATTTAAATTGCATATTACTGGGACATAAATAATATAAAAGTTTCTCTGGTGGCAATCTACCCTTTTCGCAAGTTGTAAGGAGACACCAGTCTATATTTCGCTTCTCTATCAAAAAAGGCAATCTGCCTGTCGTTTTCTGACCACGCCCCTCGTTTCTGGTCCTATAATATAGTACTTTATTTACAGTCAATGGCCTACATGTTTCTGTGGTACTGTCACATGTGTCTAAAATGCAATGTCTGCTTGCATATAAATGCAATTCTGAAGTCCATTTATACGTACGACATACGCATGTCTCAGTTTCTCTCTCTCTCTCCATTCCTGACTCATGTTATTGTAGACCTCTTGGTGGCAACAAACACCAGACCCCATCCTAGACATAATGTTCAAAATCCCAAGACATCCATAACGCCTGGGGCGCCTCCACAATTATCACACAGCTGCATCTGTTTACTGCCTTCACTCCCTTCTCCACGACTCCCTCCCTAGCCTCCCTCCCACACACCAACCCACCCCCACCCCCCCTTTTAAATTAACTTCCCGTCTGCTAGAAAATCATTGATAATGTGCGTAAATATCGCATGATTTGGTGTTCTATATGCGGTAATATAGTATTGATATATGGCACGCCTACATACGTACAAGTCGGTATTATAGCATGACAGTGCTCTCCGTACAAGATATAAGTGATATTTATGGCGTAACCCAACCCTCTGTTCCCCCCCCTTTCATTCCCAGCAACAACCTCACTCACATCCCCCTTGGTTCACGCATAGAAACTCATTGATATGGTTCGTAAATATCGCATGAATTGGGTCGATATGCGGTATATATTTTTATATATGGCACGTCTTACCTACCGTACAAGTCTGTATTATAGGCATTACAGTGCTACTAAGTAACAAGATATAAGTGATGTTATGGTCGTACCCAACACACCCCCTCTCCCCTTTCATTCCCACCCCCACCCACCCTTTTAGGCTTCCGTCTGCTAGAACTACTCCTTGATAAATGTGCGTAAATATCGCATAATTTGGTCTAATATGCGGTATATATATTGGATATTGGCACGCCTACATACGTACAAGTCTGTATTATAGCATGACAGTGCTCTACAGTACCAGATATAATTTATTTATGGCGTAACACACCCTCTTCCCCCTTTCATTCCCAGCCAACTCACTCACCCCACCTTTGTTCACGCATAGAACTCATTGATAATTGGCGTAAATCTGCATGAATTGGTCCTATTGCCGGTATTATTTGAAATATCTGGCACGTCTACATACGTACAAGTCGGTATTTAATAGCCTGACAGTGCTCTAGTACAAGATATAAGTGCTGTTTATGGCGTAACACACCCTCTCTTCCCCTTTCATATCCACCCCCACCCACCCTTTTAGGCTTCCGTCTGCTAGAAACTCCTTGATAATGTGCGTTAAATATCGCCTGAATGGTCTATATGCGGTATATATATTGATATCTTGCACGTCCTTACATACGTACAAGTCTGTATATAGCATGACAGTGCTCTAAGTGTAACGATATATACATAATATTATAGCGCAAACCACACTCTCAGCTCATAACTTGCCGCCAAACCTCCAACCCATCTTCATTCACCCGCCGTAAAAATTCTCTTATAATTCCCTTATATATTGCACATTTTGGTCACCTAATATATTCGTTGTTATAAATGGGGCCTACACACGTATACATATACCTACATAGCCTAAAAGGGGATAAAAAAAGGAGATATACTTGATCTAACGCGGGTAACCCACCCCCTCCTCCCTCGCCTTCTATCCCCTGGGCGCGTTGAAAATTCTGCAGGAAATCTCGCCGCTCGATGACAATCTAGCCGCGCGGTGCCATTTAGCTCCACATTTTTCAAAACTACTAACCTTTCCCCCCCCCCCCCCATACATTTTTGGGGGGTCAAATGTATATGGGCCTATGCACGCAAACATTCCCCCTACACGATGATGTACTTTTTTATTCGAAATTGGCAATGGTCCCAAAATCATCATACATGCGCACAGTAATGACCCTGTAGAAAACCCCTGTGCGCACTCCTTAGGTTAAGATAACCCGCTATCGCAGATATAACTCTGGAGGGTATATTGGTTCTTTATTAGACGGGATTATATATCAGGGGTTTGGATCTAGCGTTTCCGTTGTTGCATTTATGCCAGTCTAGTCCAATGTATAAGAGCCACCTGATTTATACGAGAGCCCGATCGTAACAAATGGCGACCTAGCTCCGGATTTGGTGAACTTGACATATAATTGCAGGTTATTTGGGCAAGATTTTTCTCACAGTTTAGGCATTGAAACCATTATGTTTTGATTTTGTGGAATATTTTTTGAGGACATGCAAGATTTTTTTTTTTTTTTTAGACCAAGTAATATAGCACTTAAGCTGTCTCCCGATATTTGTTTATTGTGAATATTGTGGTATAAGAGTTTGGGGTACTTCTTTTTTATGTATCAAAGTGAAAAATCTTCAGTGAGCATCATGTCTTATAGCGGATTTCATTGCAGGTATGAAGACACAGTATGTGATGTCGAAGCTGAGGAGCAGCAGCATGGGCAGGTTGTTAACTTGGTGAACAGTGAGGAGGATGCAAGGAATTTTTTACAATGGCCTGTTACTTCGCGACCGGTTGGTGGGTAAGAATCGGTACGGTCTCCCGTGCTTAGCCGCAGCTATCGGTCATTTATTTACCAGTGGCATGACCAAGGATGACCTGATGACATGTGTGCTGGGAGGGGTGGACTGGCGTACGAGGTAGTGTGAGTGCTCTGAGCCCTTTGGCCGAGCTTCGCCTTCACTCGACTCCCAATCCTCCTAATTGGAGTACCGACCCCTGATCACGCTTCCGCAGGTTGGTAGTGACTGGCAGGGTGGTTTGCCCCTGCGGGGATCACCGGGTATTTCTAACATCATTGCGTCTCCTCCTCCTCCTCAAGTTTTGACCCCGGAGATGCTCTTTCAGCTCGAGATGGCAAACATCATAGTCAACAGCAGACAGAGCTAGCTACGATAGAAGAGAGAAAAGAGCTAGCTTAAGATAGAAGAGAGAAAAGAGCCTAGCTAAGATAAATATAGAAAAGAGCTGGCTAGGATTCCCAACAGACGAGGGAAGCTGAGCTTTGGACTGAACTAGAATCTACAAGATACTTGTGGCCGACATGGATTTATAGTAAGTCTCGTGTGACTGAGACGACGGGACACGGCTGACTCGGTACTGGAATAAGCGTGCGCATGATCAGTCTCATGTCCGCAAGCCTTCTCCAAACTGGTCCCCTGTATTTGACGAGTCTGGTGTCACAGAGGTTTTTCAATAGAATTTTGAGAAAGCAGTGGCGGTGGGAGCAATCAGTGGCCTGAAGTTAAGTGGGCGGAGTTTAAGTGGGGCGGCCCTGGTGTCCTCTAGACTCGTATGTAAGGAGGGCTCAAGGCTTACGATGCACTGCCTTTGGATGTCCTGCGTGTGTCTTATGAGGAATCTCAAGAGAGGCTGTCCTGGCGGGCATACGAGCTACAACCCGAGACATAATAGGTTAAAGTTTCCGGGTGTGTGACTAAGGGGCGAGACAGTACCTTCTTGGGGAGCACGCCCCAGGGACGCTTGTCCGAAACGCTATGGGAAACTGGCTCAGATCAGAGAAGACAACTACGTTTGATGAGATGAAACAGTTGTTTCTTCTAGAGGATTTTTATAAGTGTACGGGCGGCGACTTGGACTTTAAACCTTAAAGAGAAGAACCCAAGAACTCTCGTAGAAGCAGCAGAGATGGGCTGATCGTGCGGTGGTCACTAATTCGGAGGTGTGGCTCCTGCACAGAGAACGATGTTAGAGCGTTAAGGCAGCATTACCCCCTCCCCCTGCCCCGGAATAGTGGACACACATAAATTTAAAAGCCAATGACACCAAGACTGCATCACTAAACCTAGCCCACCGCCCCGTTTTACGAGGGTCAGGGGACCTGTTTCATCAACCTCAGTATAAGTCCAAGGGGAAATTTGAGTGTTATCACTGTCCAACAAAGAGGGGCACATGGCAAAAGCTTGTCCGAGCAGACCTCCCACCGGCGGCTGTGTCATTGGCTCGCAGCATTGGGGTGTTCCAGCAGTCTTCTGGGTTTGCTGGAGTCATAAGATCAGAGGATGGAGCACCGGTCCAGTGGAAAGAAGGATCCGGAAGGCTCGAACCCTGTCCGCGATGCCTTTTGCGGCATGGCTGACGTGGAAGTGTGGGGGCACGAAGCACGGGGTACAGCTTTTGCGTGACACATGGTGCCTCTCAGACACTCTTGAGAATTGTCACTGGTAGAACCCATAAACGCGGCGCGGGTAGTTGTGGTGCAGGGAGTTAATGCAACTAGGTCATACCCCTCTTGTTATAATGGAGCGTTGAAGTTGACGGTGTGACTCTCGAACTGGATTGTAGGACTCGGTGGAGAAATTGCCTGTTTGGTGGCGTCGACCATCCTTCTCGGCAATGACCTTTTGGCGGTGCCTGCTTCTAAGGTTTTCACCCTTAGTCGTTGCCGAGGAGCCGTGCCGCACCTGTGAGTAGTGAGGAACAGGAGTGGGTTGAGGAAGTGCCAGGTGCAACCAATGGCGTTGGTGTTTGTAACCAGATCTCTCAGGCCATTCAGTGGAGTCACAGCCTAAACCCAACAGTCTTCAAATTAAGCTAGTAGAACGGTCACCAGAAGGTGCTGAAAGCTGATACGGTGGAGAGTCTAGTACGCATCAAGCGGGGGGCTTCTCGGCGACTCAGTATTAGCACCGTTATTAGAGTCTGGAGAAGCACCAACACCACCTGTCACTGAAGAGTGTAGAGGCAGGGCTAAAAGAGACTCAGATGCAGGCAAACGGTATACACGGAGAGAGGCAACGGGAATGCAAAGTTTTCGATGTTGGGGGAGGGCATGAGTTGTTTCGCAAACACTTTAGACAGGCTAGCTACCCCTCAGATATTCGCAAATTGCCAGCTAGAAGACCCGGAGGTTCTAAAGTGTAAGTGATGGTGCTGTCGAACTTGAGAGTAGAGAACCGAATGTTGCGTAGTCTGGAGTTGGCTGGCCGCCAATCTGGTAGGCTCCTCATGCCCTCATGAAGGACAGGTACGACCAGACACAAGGTGAAACTCAGGGAGTTTTCTGTGGGTCAGGAGGTGTTTGATACTACTCCCTCTTGTATGTCCACCACCCACACCCTTATCCGACAAAGTAACGCTGGTCCTTATAGGGTAGGCAGAGAAGCTCTCGGACTTAGATTTACCTGGTGGCCACTCTGTCAGAAAGGCGTAAGAGGAATCAGTTATGTCATGTCAACACTGAATGAAGGTGCCCACCATGAGTCCTCTCCACTGTCCCCGTGATGACTTTCAGCAGTCAAGGTGGAGAAGGAGAACGGGACAGTCATGGCGCTAGGTGGATTGAACAAAAACTGGGATTATCATGTTTCCTTCTTTTCTGGCAGATCAGTGGTCGTGAACCACGAGACAGGTGGCTCATGAGGCTTTGCAAAACAACCTACCTGAGCAACAGCGTGTGGGCTGTCGAGCGCCTATTCTGTTTATACTCCTACTGGTATTTGCGGAACACCCATGCCTCACTACTCATACAAAGCGGTGCACGACGTTGACGTCCGGACACCACCCACCCTTCAAATCAGTGCCCTATAGGGTGCCCCCTATTAAACTTCCGGCCCATCCGGGCTGAGTTGGAGTATATGTTGTCAACAGGGACTGATCGAGAAGGGGCGGTAAAGTGGACATCAATCTCCTCGTAAACGCTGCAACTGGCGTAAGCCGGATGGCAAGGTGCGCTTTCTGTGGTTGATACCCGCAGGCTAAACGGCTTGACTCCCACCAACCCATATCCTCTTCCCCGGGTCGATGACTGTGTAGACAAGATTGAGCAGGGCCAAGTGTCTTGACCAAGGTGGACCTGTAAAAGGTTACTGGCAGGTGCCTTTGTCTGAACGGGCGAAAGAGGGTGTGTGGTTGTTGTGGTGGATGGTGCTACATGTTGTTGTAATGTCATGCACGTACGGTCTAAAGGAACGCACCAGGCCGACCTTGCCAAAGCTTGATGACACGAGTTGGTGGCTGACATTTCCGAACTGTACCGTGTACCTGGACGACGTCCCTTATCTACGATGACGATTTCAAGAGCCACTGTGAACATGTAGAATCCCTATTTAAGAAATAAGGTAAAGCGAGGCAAAACTTGGTGGTCAACCTGGGAAAGTGGTGATTTTCTTTCTGCGGGCTACCGTGCAGTATCGTGGGGTTCATGGTGGGTTTGGGCCAGGTGTGCCCCCCCACAGAACAAGATATTGGCTATTAACCACTTCCCCAGGCCGTAACCACCAAGAATCAGAATCATGAGGTTTTTGGGCATGATTGGTTACTACCCGCCGCTGTTAAATAAAGGGCTATTCTACTGTGGCTGGCTCCTCTGACGGACCTATTGTCCAAAGATAGAAAGTTTAAGTGGGCGCCTGATGTGTGAGAGGGTTTTTTTTTGCTTAGAAAAACACCTGTTGTGTACTCACCCCCAATTTCCTTTGCAGGTGGCCCCGGGACTTTAGCCGACCATTGCCAGCTAGCAACTGAATGCCAGTGGTGTGGGGGGCTGGATGCCGTTCTGAAGCAATCAGACGAAGAGGGCTGAAAGCACCCAGTCAGTTGTCTTCTCAAAAAAGTTTCAACTCGGTCCTGCGCAGAAGAACTATTCAGTAAGTTTGAGAAGTAACTGCTGGCGATTGTGCTAGCGCTCAGGCACTTTTGAGGTGTATGTTCCAGCCCTATGGGACGCAGTTTGTGGTGATCTACACCGACCATCACCCCCTCAAGTTCCTGAATCAATTCCATAACCGGAATATGAGGCTGACCGCAGGTTGTCATTAATTGTTGCAGGACTACAACTAGACATAACGCCATAACTTGCCGGTTCTGAGAATGTGATTTGCAGATTGCTTATCGAGGATGGAAAGACCCGGGGTAGATCATCACAAGGGTAGCCTTCCTACTGTTGGTTTGACTAGTATGGTTTTACAGTCTGGTGCTTGTTTTGGGCTCGCGTGTGTAGCCCAGCGTATTGGGTCGTAAAGTAGGAGTTGCTTGTGTTGGTATAGAAGAAAACACTAGGCTTGCCCCTGTAGTGCAGCCGCCATAAACATGATTAACAATATAAAATCCTATAAAAACTCTTTCTTTGATAGTTTGAATTTTGTTTAAGTATGTGTTTATAGTTAGAAACGAGCATGAGAATTCTGAGTTGTACTCCTCTCAGAAGGCTGGGCTAGTGTAGCTCGCTCTTTATGAGCATAACTATGTGATTTTATCTATTTGTGTTTTGGGAAGGGTTGTTAATATTTATAATGTGTTATTTTTGAAGAGAAACTGTGCTTTTAACATTTCATTGGTCGCTGGGTGGCTAGTAGTGGTCCGAAATTTTTGTATGGGTTCTGCGTGTCCAGATTTAGAGCTCACTAGTTGGGAGCCTGCTTAAAATCTTGGGTGTGGTGTGACGCTCACCGCTTCCCCCCAGAACCGCATGGCTTACTCGCTAGGACTTCGCCAGAGCAAGAGAATATCCTACAGTCTACCTATCATTGTGTACTTTCCTCCTTCTCGAGAAAGCTTGTGTTGCAGACAGTTCAGAACTGTTCTTTATTTTCGTCTGTCACAATCCTTTCTATTTTATTTTATCAATTGAAAGTATTGTGTTAAGTAGTTGAATGATGGGAAGGTGAGCGGGAGAGAGAGAGAGAGAGAGACCAGGTGGTGTGACTTGGTAGGGAGGGCAGCGCGTGGCTGGCCCCCTTACATAGCCTCGCGGGATTCGTTGCCTCCTGCCTAACACGGCCTACTAGGCGGCTGCTTACTGGGCGACTGTCGCGCGCCCTCGTGCCATTCCTGCGAACTGGGACTCCAGCCAGGAGGTCCCTGGGAATATCCTTGTCAGATCCTTCCCAGACAGCATACTCTAGGCATCTCCCATGAACTGTTCCACACTCTTGTCTTAGAATCTTTCTCTCCTACTGCCTCTATCATTTCCACTACTTCCTCACCTTTTATTAATATCAATCCTCCTCTGGTTCTCTGCATCCACACCTTGAATTGGTGGCCAGACTGTATTATATGCTGGATCTCCCATTTCTTATGTACTAGGTTAAGGTTGAAGATAGTCATTGTCTTTTTGGGAGATTGTATTGCTCAGACTGTTTCCATCAATCGCTAATGTTTCTACAGGTAATAATGCTAGACTAGGGATCAGGTACCTTTGCTGTTGGTGTTTTCACTGTGTTAGGCTACTTTTTGAGCTACACGACACTACGGATTCTGTGGGTTACCTGGGTGGATCTTTTGTCTGTGTACCTTGGAGTTTAGACTGTGTAGTGCGTGAGTCTTGCTTGTCTAATCCACCCAACACTGTTCTAACTCTATTTGCTTTTACTTTTGGGCGTCCCTAGGTGGATACTCGATACTTGTGATCTAAAATCCCCAAGAGACCACCCCTTCATATTAACGTAATCAGGCCGCACAGACCCAAGGTCCACACTAGGCTAGGAGCTGCCTTGCTCCACCAGAATTCTGTACCTTTGCGCATCCCAGCTAGACTTTATTAACCCGGGTAGACATTAGCTGGATTTATCATATACTCTTTTAAGCATACCCATTATTTTTACACAAGCATTTTGAGGTCTAGCTTGCTGTAGAGAGACACACCCAGCATAGACCGGTTTTGTTAATAGGAGTACTACTTTTTTCGTGGCGAGCATTATTACTGTTGCACCGCTTATAATATTCTTGTGTCCAATAACATTATATGTCCAGCCTCTTTTTGTGTATTTAGCCTACACGTGCATTGTCCTGCCTCCTGCTATTTTGTGGTTCCATTTCCGATACGTTCTTCTTAGTAGCATCCGACATTATTCAGAAGATTCCTTGTTCGGTGCTTGAGGACTTTACAACACTTTCTTTCATAAAGGAGTGACAGATATTATTGATTAAAATAACGTTAAGTAAACCTTCTTCTTGTTTGCAATAGATCACTCTTGTGATTTAATTAAGTTAACTATCTTTTCCTTGTGTACCATAACTAAGCAACCATATGTTATAGGTAAGAGGCTGTTTCAGAGAACACAGCCTATAGTAGAAGCACATAGATACTGAGAGTTAACCTGGGAGCTGCGGGGAGACTCTTAAGAGTTCCCCGGCGGACTGCGGGAAGACTCTTAAGAGCAGAGCATGTGAACGCATACCAAAACCGCGCGTTTATAGCCAGGCATCTGACAATTGGTGTGGGTATAGTACTACATGTCAACTCTCGACACCACCCCGCCACAACGCTCGTCCCGCACTCATGCAAGCACCACCGCGCCAGTAACCAAGCACTAGTCATGGAGCCCACACGTCCCTCACGCTCGCTCCCTGATGACACAACCAGCCCTCCTTCTGGTGGTGTTAGCCACCGTGGAAGGCAGAGGGTGGCTGCTAAAGACCCTAGCTACCAGTACGACATGCCCTACAGCTCGGAGGACGAAACACCAGCACCCAAAGCACGGAAAACACGTGTAAGCACGGCAAAGGTACAGAGGTCATTGGTGTTTCGGGACACTGCCACCACGACCCAGGCCACTGCAACAACCACTACCACCACCACTGCCACCCCTGCCACCGGTACCAGCGACGCAGGAGGCCGCCCTAGGGCTGCAGAACCTGCGGGAGCAGGAAAAATGAAAGGCACGGGCGTAGGGAAGAGAACCCGTACGCCAACCACAGTGACCCTACCACCACCACCACCACCAGCCGCCCCTGGCCCGGCTGCCCCTGCTGCCCCTGCTGCCCCTGCCCAAGGAAAAGGGAAGGGGAAGGGGAAAGGGAGAGGGAAAGCGACTGCTGGCCCTGCCGGCCCTGCTGTCCCTGCCGCCCCTGTCGCCCCTTCTGCCCCTGCCGCCCCTGCCGCCCCTGCCCAAGGAACAGGGAAAAGGGCGACAGGCACCACCATCATCTTGCCTGCCTCCAGGGCCACAAGACCACGCACCACTGCCGCCCCTGCCGCCGCCCCCTGCCCCGCACCTGCTGTCCCTGTCCATAAGACTCCCGCACGTGCTTGAGTGACCCGGAAAACTCTGACACCATCAAAGTATGCCGCCCTGCTGTTTGATGGTGATTCACAGGGCATTGGCAGCCCGGGTTTCGACGACGAAGCCCTAGCATGGGACCAAGGGTGGGGGGATTTGGGAGTGGACAGTGGGAGTGAGTCCGACGTCGGTGACGAGAATGAGGAAGGGCATCTTGTGTCAATTGAAGAGGATGGTGATGATGATGCAGTGCTGTATCGCGACCATGGAAGCGATATTTCAGACGATGAAGGAGACGCAGACGACATTCCGATCCCTGGGCTGCCTTCGTTCGATTGGTCTGACGGGGTCAATTTTGTACCTGACGTGCCCCAGTTCAATCCTGGGACGTCAGGTACAACTGACGACTGGCCCTGTGACGAGCAAGCGAACGAAAGCGACTTCTTCCTCGCTTTTTTCGATATGGAGGTAATGACGTACATCGTTGCCCAAACAAACGCCTACTACAGGTGGGTGTTTGGCAGATTGGATGTCATTTCTCCAAAAGCGAGAATACGAGGCTGGGTGGATACGACTGTGGAAGAATTCATGACGTTTCTTTGCCTTCTTGTTCCTCATGCCTCTGTGCAAGAAGCATGTGTTGCAACACTATTGGAAGCACGACCCTCTCATCGCCACCCTAACTTTCAATAAGTTCATGACTCGTGACAGATTTTTGTTGCTGCTAAGATTTATGCACTTTGCAGACAACGACAATCCTAACAGGATTGACAGGATATGGAAAGTTCGGGATGTGTTCACCACGTTGTTGGAGAGGTACAGGAAATACTTTTACCCCTTCCTCAATTTGGTGATTGATGTGTCACTCGTGCTCTTCA
This sequence comes from Paralithodes platypus, assembly GCA_032716605.1. NCBI lineage: Eukaryota > Metazoa > Arthropoda > Malacostraca > Decapoda > Lithodidae > Paralithodes > Paralithodes platypus. The sequence continues at coordinate 18,794,432 of CM064545.1, forward strand.
AAGGACGTCTTGTTTTCAAGCAGTATATCCCCTTGAAAAGGCATAGGTTCGGAATCAAGCTCTTCGTTTTGTGTGACTGTGAAACTGGAATAGTGCTTGACATGATCGTGTATACAGGCACTGACATTGACATACCGAAAGCCGCTGCCAATGACCCCATGGGCATGTCAGGTGCCATCGTCAGGAAAATGTTGGCACCTTACCTGGGCAAAGGCCACATCATCTACACTGACAACTGGTATACTTCTCCTGCTCTCTGCCAGTTTCTTCATGACAACCAAACGGGGTCATGTGGGACTGTCAGAAAGACAAGAAAGTTTATGCCAAAGTTCACTGGTAATGTCATTCCTCTTACAGATGCCTCCTCCAGTGACACACCTTCTGAAGACGACCTGGCCCAGGAACACCGCGAGAGGCATGTCCGAAGAAGGCGACGAAAGGGGCAGAAATACAAGCAGCTCGAAAAGTGTGGGAAAGTGATAGCCCTGAAGTGGAAGGACAATCGAGACGTCCACCTGCTTTCCACCGTCCACACAGGTGCCCAGATGGACTCTGGTAATATTCACTACAAAACCAGGAAGACCATCTACAAGCCAGACATGGTAGTGGATTATACAAAGAACATGCGCATGGTGGACAAGTCTGACTGTCAGCTGTCAGGGCGTTGAGTGTCCTGAGGAAGACTGTGAAGTGGTATCACAAGCTCTTCCTCCACCTAGTTGACATCACGATGCTCAACGCCTACAACTTGTGGTTGGTGAAGAAGGAGATGTCCCCAAACCAGAAGCTGAAATTCCGGGAGTTCGTCTACAACGTGTCATACCAACTCCTGGAGAAGTATGGCACCACCACTCACAGACGTACGGCATGGCGTGGGGATCACGCTCCTGACCGCATCCAGCTGGGTGTCGAAAGACACTACCCAACCAACACCGAGTTGATTGGCACTCGTCACAGGCAGGTGCAGTGCAACGTCTGCAGCTCCAGTGTGAGAAAACCCCACGTCATCAAAAGAGTCACCTCAATGTGCGCGGAGTGCAAAGTTGCACTCTGCTTGGGTGACTGCTTCAGGGACTACCACACCTTCAAGAATTACTGAGTGTCACCCCCTGCCCTGCCCTGCCCTGGACTCGACCCGTGCCCTGCCCTGGACTCGCCCCCTGCCCTGCCCTGCCCTGGACTCGTGCCCTACCTTACCTTACCTGACCTAATTGATCACGCTACCTCATAATGTAACATATATATTATATAATGTATAAGTTCCAAAGATGTCCCTGTGATATAGCTTTTACATTATATAATTGTGTGTTTCATTATTTAGTTTATAAGTTTCAAAGATTTACATGTAATATGCCTTCTTTTTTTAGTATATCAATATATATGTTTGTTATAGCCTAAGTAATGTGTATATATTTTCTTACCTCAAATAAATTGTACAAAAATAAATATGTTTCAATAAATCATGTCAAACCTATTAAGATAATAAAATAAAACAATAAAAAAAAAATACAAGGTCATGTCATTGTAATCTTACAATATGATATTCTATGAATATTTCATATTGTTTGAATACAGTGGCATGATCTTGTAAAAAAAAAATGTATCAACAATTTTCTAGACAGTATAAAACCTTCCCCATAACCCCCTCCTGGATTCGATCCCACTACCCTACCACACTTTGAGTTTTCCAGTCCGCGACCTTACTAACCATGCCACAGGAGCTCATACCAAATATCACTCAAAACTTTGTGTCTACAATCGAAATGACAATATACAAACAAAAATGAATTATCCCACCAATTTACGTTTGTAAATTGATGGGATTATCAATTATATCATGCCAAGGTTTATAAAAGTTTGTCTCTGTCAAGAATTAGTAATTATATAACTTTATTCTGTCAAAAATTGCCCAAACACTCAGCAAAATTGCCCCTCTCAGTGTGACTACACTCATTATCACATGGTCAAGCGGTCACGGGGTGACCCTTGCCGCTCCTTGCTGCTCCAGCCACAGCAGCTCTGTCTGGGAACAAAATTTGTATAAATACAATAATGCATAAAATACTCTTCACAAATACATTTGTATTGTATAATATTGTAAATAAAATGAATAATAACTGTGTGGGTGTCGAAAATTACTCAACCAGCTTTCTTATGTCTCGCCTATGCGCATATATTGGATTATACATAGTCATGACTGTCATACAAATACTTGCAGTAGGTCTCGAATATACATTTAGATTGCATATTACTTGGAAATAAATAAATATAAGTTTCTCTGGTGGCAATCTACCCTTTCGCAAGTGTAAGGAGACACCAGTCTATATTTAGCTCTCTATCAAAAAAGTCAATCTGCCTGTGTTTACTGACCTCCCTCGTTGCTGGTCTATAATATAGTACTTTATTTACAGTCAATGGCCTACATGTTTCTGTGGTACTTCACATGTGTCTAAAATGCAATGTCTGCTTGCATAAAAATGCAATTCTGAAGTCCATTTATACGTACGACATACGCATGTCTCAGTTTCTCTCTCTCTCCATTCCTGACTCATGTTATTGTAGACCTCTTGGTGGCAACGAACACCAGACACCTCCTAGACATAAGGTTCAAAATCCCAAGACATCCATACGCCTGGGGCGCCTCCACAATTATCACACAGCTGCATATGTTTACTGCCTTCACTCTCTCCACGACGCACTCCCTGCCTCCCACCCACCCACCCACCCCCACCCACCCTTTTAAGCTTCCGTCTGCTAGAAAATCATTGATAATGTGCGTAAATATCGCATGAATTGGTCTATATGCGGTATATATATTGATATATGGCACGCCTACATACGTACAAGTCTGTATTATAGCATGACAGTGCTCTAAGTACAAGATATAAGTGATATTTATGGCGTAACACACCCTCTCCCCCTTTCATTCCCAGCACAACTCACTCACACCTTGGTTCACGCATAGAAACTCATTGATAATGTGCGTAAATATCGCATGAATTGGTCTATATGCGGTATATATATTGATATATGGCACGTCTACATACGTACAAGTCTGTATTATAGCATGACAGTGCTCTAAGTACAAGATATAAGTGATATTTATGGCATAACACACCCTCTCCCCCTTTCATTCCCACCCCCACCCACCCTTTTAGGCTTCCGTCTGCTAGAAACTCATTGATAATGTGCGTAAATATCGCATGAATTGGTCTATATGCGGTATATGTATTGATATATGGCACGTCTACATACGTACAAGTCTGTATTATAGCATGACAGTGCTCTAAGTACGAGATATACGTAATATTATAGCGCAAACCACACTCTCAGCTCATAAATTTCCGCCAAATCTCCAACCCATCTTCATTCCCGCCTAAAAATTCTCTTATAATTCCCTTATATATTGCAATTTTTGGTCACTATGAGGCATATTCATTGTTATATGGGTGGCCTACACACATATACATACTCTACATAGCCTAAAAGGGATCAAAAAAGGAGATATATGTGATAATACGCGGTAACCCTCCCCTTCCTCCTATCCCCTGGGCGCGTGAAAATTCGGCAGGGAAATCTCGCCGCTCGATGACAATCTAGCCGCGCGGTGCCATTCGCTCCACATTTTTCAACTACGGACCGTTCCCCCACCCCCCCAGACATTTTTTGGGGAGTCAAATATATATGGGCCGATTCACGCAAACATTCCCTACACGATGATGTACTTTTTATCGAAATTGGCAATGGGTCCCAAAATCATCATACATGCGCACAGTATTGACCCTGTAGAAAACCCCCTGTGCGCACGTCTTAGGTTAAGATACCCCGCTATCGCAGATATAACTCTGGAGGGTATATGTGTTCTTTATTCGACGGGATTATATATCAGGGGTTGGATCTAGCGTTTCCGTTGTTGCATTTATGCCAGTCTAGTCCAATGTATAAGAGCCACTGATTTATACGAGACCCGATCGTAACAAATGGTGACCTAACTCAGGATTTGGTGAACTGACATATAATTGCAGGTTATTGTGCAGATTTTTCTCACAGTTTAGGCAGTGAACATTTGTTGATTTTGTGGAATATTTTTTGAGGACATACAAGAATTTTTTTTTTTTTTAGCAAAGTAATATAGCACTTAAGATGTCTCCGAGAATTTGTTATTGTGAATATTGTGGTATAAGACTTTGGGGTACTTCTTTTTTGTGTATCAAAGTGAAAAATCTTCAGTGAGCATCATGTCTTATAGCGGATCAGTGCAGGATGAAGACACAGTACGTGATGTAGAAGCTGAGGAGCAGCAGCATGGGCAGGTTGTTAACTTGGTGAACAGTGAGGAGGATGCAAGGAATTTTTTACAATGGCCTGTAACTTCCGACCGGTTGGTGGGTATGAATCGGTACGGTCTCCAGTGCTTAGCCGCAGCTATCGGTCATGTATGTACTAGTGGCATGACCAAGGATGACCTGATGACGTGTGTGCTGGGGGTGACTGGTGTACGAGGTAGGGTGAGTGCTCAGAGCCCTTTGGCCGAGCTTCCCCTTCACTCGACTCCCAATTCTCCTATTGGAGTACCGACCCTGAGCACGCTTCCGCAGGTGGGTAGTGACTGGCAAGGTGGTTTACCCCTGGGGGGATCACCGGGGATCATCTGATGGTGGTGTCTTCATGGATACCCTACTGCGTACTGCACTTGAGAAGGGCCGTGCGGGAGTTCCCGATGCACAACCTCTACCTGGTGGCGATGAGCCCGTGCCCTACTACATTGTAGGGGACGATGCCTTCGGCCTTCGGACCTGGTTAATGAAACCCTTCCCCCGCCTTGACATGACCATTGAGGAGCAAATCTACATCTACCGCCTCTCTAGAGCACGGTGAGTGGTTGAGAATGCCTTCTGGATCAACAGGTAATTAATCTATCAGTATATGTAAATTTATGCGTCTAAATTAAAATTATTTATCTTTTAACCCGTACAGCCCCAGCGACGCGCCTGACGCGTCGGCGATGTATGTAACGCACAGCCCCAGAGACGCGCCTGGCGCGTCACCCTAATTGCGCCGACCGTAACCTCAGGTGTAGCCACTCAAGGGGGCTCAGATTTGTATGGGAACTGTGTACGTATCCCACGCAACCGTGCCGATGGTTGAAAACTCTCAAAGTCCACGTGCGTGCGTGCGAGCGCGCAATAACCTGTTTTTTTGGGATAATTGCCTTCAATTTTTTACTCTTGTAAAATACGTTTTCGGGGGCTCAGTAGGACCATTCTTTAAGCTTTTTGAGCGGTTTTTCGCGGTTTTTCCTTCATTCCTAACCCATTCGCTATTGTTTCTGGAATAAAACCATTTTTTGAAAACCGGCCGGGTTCTGGTGCGCAAACATTACAAAACTAGCCGGGGCTCCACGGGTTAACCCGTGGAGCATAACTATATTGTTTCAATTAAAAACCGCTAACGGTTTTAAAATTTGAAAAACATGCGAAAACCTGATTGGCCGACACAAGGCAGATCCCTCTCACACACAACCATCCATATGGGAATCCAACTTATGCTTAAAGCTTTCAACTGTTCCTGAGATAATCACTGCTCTGGGCAGTCCATTCTACATGTTAACAACTATTCACAAACCAGTGCTTTCCTATATCATTTGCAATTAGTGACGGGTTTGGCCAAATTTGCGCCAGAATGACTAGACTACCTGTTCATCATAGGTAGGCCAACATTCCTGACCTCTTTCCTCGGTAACTCAAAAAGGGCTAGAGCAAACGGGCTGTAAATATCTACACCTATTCCCTACCAGACTCTTCCCAACTGGTAGAATAATGAACTTGGTTACTGTAGCCCTTTTTTTGAGTTACAGAGGTTAACCCCTTCTCTACTGATGACGTCTTCTTGTTTTTTATTTCCTGTACATTTGGACAACTGTTTTATGCTTAGGAAGGATAAATGGTAGCTCTAGAGAGGCGGTAGTTGTAGATTTGCTCCTCAATGGTCATGTCAAGGCGGGGGAAGGGTTTCATTAACCAGGTCCGAAGGCCGAAGGCATTGTCCCCTACAATGTAGTACGGCACGGGCTCATCGCCACCAGGTAGAGGTTCTGCGTCGGGAACTCCCGCACGGCCCTTCTCAAGTGCAGTACGCAGTAGGGTATCCATGAAGACACCACCATCAGATGAACAGCCGTGGTTCCAACATCTACATACAACCATTCCTTGGACACTTGATGGCGATGTGTTTCCCATCCAGGGCACCGATAGTGTACGGGAAGTCCCAATGGCGTGCAAACTTGTTTTGCCACCTCCTTCCACTCTGCAGGTGTCTTCGGGCAAGACATCACCTCATAAATGTACTCGGCCACAAGGGCCTCACAGACTTCTGGGACGAACTTGGAGATGGTGTTGGGCGCGACTCTGAATCCATAGGCGAGGTTCTAATACGTTTCTCCCGAGGCCAGGAACCGAAGTGTGATTGCCAGCCGCGCACCAGGTTCCACAGACGCACGAAAGGAAGTATCCTGCTTGACAATTCGAGGCCCAAACGAGCAAGCACCTCCCTGTACATTGCAACGGGCATCCTCAGGAAATTTCTGAAGCTAGCACTATCTTCCTCTACTAACTCCACCATCAACTGATGGTAAAGCCCATCGCTGAATCCAAGGGCGAACCCACCATGTCCTCGGTTTTGGTTGTTTCTTCTTTTTCCTGGCTCGTCTCCTTCTCATGAGTGCCGCCTCCAACTCTAGTTCTAATTATTTTCACTCCAATGCCAAAGTCAAATGGATAGGAACATTGGAGGTTGTAGGGAGAAGATCCATGGCGCTGGGCTGTAGCTTGGTTGTATGGTGAGTCCAAGGTAGTGAGGTATACTGTTGGAGAACCTTACTCCACCACCCTATTTATACTATACCTTATCACCCTCCTCCAATTACAAAATCGGGTGACATCGCACTGTGGGATTCAGGAAAACGTATGTGCGACACTCGTCCTTCATTTGCCATATTCGCAGAATATTCGACGTGTAATCGCACATAGTTGTACAGTATGCGCACCATAATTGCACCGGCATCACAATTGTCGCCAACGGCTGTCGCAGCATTCGTTATTATTCGCCATCAAATGGTTGTCCAACATTTGCTATTTTTGCCTCACAGTCGCCGTTATCTCACGGTACTCGTCCGACATACGCACGCCATTCGCCTGTTTTTCCTAATTAGCTTATTGAAAAAACTTGGTTCGCCGCCGAATATGGACATAGACAAAAAAAGGCTGTCGCACGGCATTCGCCTACGCCATTCGCATAGTGGGATCAGCATCCCGGCTTTAGGTATATCAAGGTTCATTTTTTAACGTAAGACAGAAGAATCTTTCCTATTTTCGCTTCTTTATTTATTATCCGTTGCTCCACTTGCGGGAGACCAATGCACATCCTATTTTATAGAAAATATATACATACTTCCTTGAAATCAGGCTCCTTAATTCCTCGCATTGGAAATACATATATATTTGTTCCAGTTATAAAGACATACACTTACATGTAAATCTGGAACACTTCGTACAGACGTAAGTTTATGCGTTCCATATCATTTGGGTACAGATCCAATAGTGAAAGTTTCGTCGCAGGGCTAAATGTTTCCTCAGTCACGTATAGTTGACTGTAGTACATGTTATCCTACCCAGAAGAGGAGTTCCCAAGGAATGGACATCCAGGGCGATTGGTATCAATTGCCGGTTGGAGAAATATTGCAAGGAAAATACAATGCCATTCATTGATAACTGGGATTGTTTCTATGGGAGAGATAAAATGTACGCAAGGGATGGGGTTCGTCTTTCACAGTTAGGGGTTTCCACATTAGCTAGTTCTTTAGATAGGGTGGTTGCGAGATTTTGAACAGAAATATTTAGAATGTAAAAGAGGTTAAATGGAAAATGTTTAGTGTCAGGCGAAAGCGATAAGGATATTCAGTCTCATGCTAAAAATTATGACTATATTTCTAATGATGGTCGTGATGGTGCAACGAAAGATGGAAATTTAGTTAGAAATAAAGGTAAATTAGGTATAAATAAAGGAAGTATATTGAGAGTATATCACACAAACTGTAGGAGTCTATGTAACAAATGAACTAACTTACAGCACTTGTTAGCAAAGATAATGTAGACATAATAGTGCAAACTGAAACATGGATTAATACAGAAACCAGGCATTTTTTTCGCAGAATTTGATGTACCAGGATATAGTTTGTTTAAATATGACCGAACAAGTAGGAGGGGCGGCGGTATAGCTGTGTTTGTAAGAAGTACATTAAAAATCTGTATTAAATCAGGTATTAGACTAAATAATGATAATGAAAGTGTTTGGGTAAAGGTTAACGAAGGTAGTAACACCATAGTTACTGGAGTTATGTATAAACCGCCAAATATGAGTAGAAATGACGGAACATCATTATGGGAGGAAAATAAAATGGCATCAAGGTTTAGCAATGTGTGCATTATGGGGGATTTTAAATTTCCAAATATAGATTGGCAGCATCATATAGGCGACTCTGATTCTGAAGACTTTATTGAGATAGTACAAGATAGTTTTTTATTTCAATTCATAGATACACCGACTAGAGGTAATAATATTCTCGATTTAGTTTTCAGTAACAAGTAACATATGATAAATAATGTAGAGATAGGGGGCCACCTAGGAAATAGTGACCACAATTCTGTGTATTTTAACATACAATGGAAAAGTAATACCCGAGAGAATACAACATTAATACTTGACTTCAGAAAAGCCGATTATGATGGGTTAAGAAGAGCCCTATTAGCGGACCCTATGGTAAAACAAAACAAGTCGATCCAGGTGTTCAAATGAGTGTACCCCTTCTCGGGTACCTGTCAGCTTAAGTCAGGAAGAGATGTCAAACTTGGTAGATACATATGATAATTTTATCAAGTCAGTATTCAATGCGAAAAATAAATATATCCCCAAAAGAAAATTTAGATCAACATAGAACCAACCCAAATGGATGAATAATAGTCTATTAGATCTTCTAGAAAAAAAAGAGAGGAATATATAGAAAAATTAAGAAAGGCGAAGTTCGCCTACTTGCTTACCATCAAAATCTATCAAGACAGGTAAAAAAGGATATTAGGAAAGCAAAAAGAAATTATGAAATCTGGATAGCCAATGACTCAAAAAATTACCCTAAAGCTTTTTACCAACTATATAAATCCAGGGTTAGAAATGTAATTGGTCCCCTTAAAACTTCGATAGGAGAAATGACAGAAAATTATTTAGATATGTGCAGTACATAAACACCTTACGAGCGGGCTAGGCGGTATATTTGACCATGCCGCACAGCAGTTTTTTTTTTACCATAAATGGAGTTGTTTCCGTGCTCTTTTTCATGCATAAACAAGACCCAGAGCATAATACAAGTATGTATCCCTGAAAGGGCGTAAATTGAGCTTTCCAATAACACCCGAACCATTCTTCTACGATCACTGGTTGTCTTGCAACGATCGTGCAACCGAAGGGCAAAATCACTAAAATACGGTAATTTCTTTATATAATTACGTATGTAGCGAGGGAGTGAGGGTGGATGTAAGTGGAGTAAATCTCAGTAGGTCCACGGCGGCCGTGGCGAGCGGTCATGAGGTAACCCATGCTCCTCCAGTCACTCGTCTCTCTCAGAGCCAATATTGCGCCAAAATTGCACTCGGACTTAAGTCGGGCCCCGCCACATAGTCCAAATTTTTTGATACGGACTTAAGTCGGGCCCCGATAGACAAGGGTTAAATAGTAATTTTTTTTCCTAATGACAATTTGGCACAGTTTCCCGAAGTCCGTAAGGTATACTGTATAGCGACATTATAGAAAATACGTGAAGTACGGTTACTATAAGCAGAAATTATGTGCTTAAGGATATTGACAGACTGAAACCTCAGAAATCGCCTGGTCCTGATGAGGTATATGCTAGACTCCGAGTAGAATATTAAAAGAATGCAGAGATGAGTTAAGTCACCCATTACCATTTCTAGTTAACAAGTCATTAGAAACAGGTTTAGTTCCAGAAGCTTGGAAGCTTGCAAATGTAATTCCGATCTTCAAAAAAGGTAATAAATCAATAGCATCCAATTACCGTCCCATTAGTTTCACATCAATCATAGGAAGGCTACTAGAGTCAATTATTGCTAGGAAAATTAGAAACCACTTAGAAACATTTAATTTAATCAATTCTTCTCAGCATGGATTCACTCAGGGACGTTCTTGCCTTACTAATTTGCTTAGCTTTTTCTCAGAGGTATATGAAGCAGTAGATAATGACAAGTCATATGATATATTATATTTATATTTCAGTAAAGCTTTTGACAGAGTCCCTCATGAGATATTGATGAGAAAAGTTGAGGCGCATGGAATTGGTGGGTCGTTGTCGGGATGGATTAGGTCATTGATAATTTGTAGGAAGCAGAGAGTCAGCATAAATGGTACTAAGTCAGAATGGGGAGCAGTCAAAAGTGGTGTCCCCCAGGGATCTGTATTGGGTCCTCTGTTGTTTGTTATATATATAAATGACCTTGATTTAGGTATAACTAGTATGATAAGTAAATTCGCAGACGATACCAAAATGAGGAGAACAATTGATTCAGATAGTGACATAGAGTGCCTCCAAAGGGATCTAGATAACTTATACGAATGGTCAGTAAATTGGCAGATGAATTTTAACATTTACAAATGCAAGGTATTAAAGATGGGGAAGATGAATACAATCGTAAAATATAAACTAGATCATATGGAATTAGAAAACTCAGACTGTGAGAAAGATCTAGGTGTGTTTGTTAGCAATGATTTGTAACCTAGAAAACAGTGTATAATCGTTCGTAACAAGGCAAAGAGGATTCTTAGGTTAATATCTAGGAGTGTGAGTAACAGAACTTCTGATGTTATCTTAAAACTGTACTTGTCATTACTGAGCTCCATATGGAATATGCTGTTCAATTTTGGTGTCCTTATTACAGAATGGACATAAATTCCTTGGAGAGAGTACAACGTAGAATGACAAAATTTATCCATAATATTAGAAATCTTCCATATGAAGAAAGGCTGAAGAAATTAGGCTTACATTCGTTAGAGAGACGCATAGTTAGAGGGGATATGCTAGAGGTGTTCAAGTGGGTTAGTGGGATTAATAAAGGGGACATGAAAAATGTACTGAAGCTCAATGATTGCGAAAGAACTCGAACAAATGGTTTCAAATTAGATAAATTTTGTTTCAGAAAAGATATAGGCAAATATTGGTTTGGTAACAGAGTTGTAGCTAGGTGGAATAGGCTACCAAGTGCTATAGTGGGATCAAGAACGATAGAGAGTGTCGTGAATCCTAGCTGGTATATATACCGTAGTTTGAATTTCTCGGGTTCACGACAGCTGGTTCCTTTTTGTTTATACACATTACTTTATTTATCTTTGTGGATAAATATTACTGTGGTTGCACCAATTATATTTTAGTTTATTTTCCCTTATTATTTAATCACGGGAGACAATATAGAACCCTTAAATATATTTATATTGTTACGATAAAAGGGTATCTCAGTCCAATTCACACAGAGACTTCGTCCCGTACACAACAACCAACAGTTGCTGCCACATTTCAACAGAACTTCACTGAACTACACCTACTGACATGTCCATCACCTAACCTACACTCTTATCATCACAGCTAAGTTCCTTTAATACTAGAAGTACTTCATAGATATTACTGGGACTACCACAGATAACCTACACATACATGTTTACAAGTAAGTCAAACGCCGACTCGGTATCATATTTATAGCCTAGGCCATTTCATCTTCCCAGGTCTAATTATTTACTTTATATCCGTTTCTCCTCTACACCCTGGGAATAATATTCAGGATATAATTGGTGCCGTGACCAGGATTCTGGGCCATCTGTTTTATATTGATAGTGATTGGGGGGGGTATTAGGCCTGACTTGTCTGCCTTTGTGTAGAGCTGGGCGATCCAGTGGACAAATGCCGAGGGGCACACCGGGGAAGGCTGCAAGGGCAGGGGGCGTTGGCCAAGAGTTTGTGCCATCGTCCGGATATTACCCTGTGCCTTTGCGAAAGGTGGCCCTCTTCGGCCATTTCTATGTGCGGGATTTTCCGCTGGATCGTCCAGTGCAGTGCCCTGCTTTTTTTGTTAAACAACTGTATAGACCAGGGGCAAGGGTAGACACTGTCAGGCAGACCTCAGCCTGGGATGAGCTCCTAGCCTACAAGCCGGATCTTACGTTCCTGATCCTCGGGGGAAATGATTTGTCCCTGCAGGCTGACCTTCAGGAGGTGGCCCTCGGGCTCCAGTCTCTAGCTGAAGAAATAGAAGAGAGGACTGGGGGTCACTGTCTGGTGGTCAGTCTGGAGTCTAGGGTAAGCCCTAGGGGTATGACTCCCGAGGAGTTACACAGGACGAATGGTGTGAACCTCCGCTTACAAAGAAATCTCCCATTTACTAAACAAAGGTACTTTGCCATGGGGATGAGTAAGACGGACTTGTGGGACGGAGTCCATTTAGATGAGCCAGGGAGCCGGAAGGTGTTAGATAGGCTGCTGAACAGAGCGCGTGCCTTCTTTGAGGAGAAGGACGCGAGGAGCAGTCGACGCAATAGGCTAGATCTCAAGACTAGGACGACGGCTGTGGCTGTTCCTCCTTCAGAGGAGTCTTGATCCTTCTTTCTTTTTATTTGTAATTTGTTAAAATTTAATATAGCCTAGTAAAGTAAATATTGTAAAGTAGAGTAATATGTCATTGGGTAATTTTCCTTTTCTTTTATCATTTGTAAACTCACAGGGGGCACACGATCTGCATGCTTCAATTTGCTTGGTTGCTGTCGTCATCAATGTAAGTAGGTTAGCCTTGGCTTAGAATAGATTAGAATAGGTTAGCCTACAGTGACGATTAGTATTGTTGTTCCTTAAGCTTTAGTTACCGTAAACTTTTAAGAATGGATGAGAAAATAAAGTCATTGCGGCGGTTCAGGGCCGCCAAGAAGGGACGGATTACTAAGCTTAGCTCTAATCTATCTGAATTTATTGAACATGCTGCTACACTGCATGATGTAAAGGGTGTGAACAAAACTTTAGAAGAGGCCCTAACTGATATCAAGTCATATAACGTAGAGTTGTATAGCTTATATTCAGATGATCAGTTAGAGGATGAGATGGTGAAAGATATGCAGTATGTTAATCAAGTAAACGGTCAGTTAGCTGAGTTAGATAGTGCTCTACAGACAACCACTACTGGTAGATCTCATGATGGTGCAGCAAGTAGGAAACAGAAGGGTATTAAGCTACCCTCCCTAAAGTTGCCAGTTTTTTATGGGGATCCAACACAGTGGGTGGGTTTCTGGGAGCTCTTTGATTGTAGTGTTCACTCCCAAACAGACTTAACTGACATTCAGAAATTTACGTATCTAAAAGGACAACTTAGTGGTGAGGCTCTACAAATTGTTGGTGGATTTAGTTTGGTCGCTGCAAGTTACGAACCAGTGGTCACTATACTGAAAAACAGTTATTTTCAAAAGGATCGCATCAAAGCAGCTCACATAGCGAAACTGTGTAATCTCCCACATCCTAGCCAGGAGTTCAGTGCTCTGAAAGATTTTTCCGCGTCATTTGAGTGTGCATTAGAGTCATTACGCTCTATGGATGTAACAGTAAGTTAAATGTGTGCAGTACTGTTGCATAATAAACTCCCTAGTGCACTCTCTGAAGTGATTAAGCGTGAATTAAAAGACAACTGGCTGGATGTGGATGAATATGTTCGTGTGTTTAAGACTGAAGTGTGCAATCTAGAAAGTAGACATAATCCACTAGAACAGTTTGGGGCGACCGCCACAGCAGCTTATGCAGTGTATCAGAAACCCGATACCAAGCAGAAGTATGGATGTAAGTTGTGTTTAAAGACAGGACATTTTTGGGCAAAGTGTGCAAAATACAAGAACAGTCCCGCCAAGGGCAATAGAGCAAGGCAGTTGAAATTGTGCGTCGGGTGCCTGTCGTCAGAACATGGCAGCCAGGGGTGTACTAACCCTAAAATTAGGCCGTGCCAATTCTGCCAACAGAAACATTTTAATTATTTGTGTCCGACGCCACGCCTTAAACAAACTGGACAACCAGCAGCCCCTGAACCAAGAGTGACCATGGCTGTGGCTTCGGGCCGTAATGCAGTGTTGTTGCCTACCATTCAGATTTCCTTGACCGACAGAAACGGTCATACCAGTAGAGTAAGAGCTTTGTTGGACCAATGTTCGCAGCGTACCTTCATCTTGCGCTCTGCTTTATCGCAGCTTGATTACGTTAGGGTCAGTAAGGAACAGCTAAAGCTCCAGGGATTTACTGGCTCACTTGGTAGTACTGAGTATGAAATAGTAGAGTTAACCTATCATCACAGAAAAAGGGTACATAATTTGAGAGCCATTGTGGTGGAGGAGTTTCCAGTATACAAGCCAGAGAGGAGATTAGGGATGGAGGTAAATGCTATCAAGGCTCGGGGCTACAAATTAGCAGATCCAGGTATCACTGATGGAGATATGATAGGGTTACTGATTGGGGCGGACTTTTATTACCACTTTGTACATTCAGGCTATGTCAGGGAAGGAAGTATAGTTATGTTACCCACAATTTATGGTTACGCACTGAGTGGCACTTATCAGTCAGATATAGAAGAGACCCATGTAGAGTTAGTCACTGTTCTTAAGTTAGCAGTAGATCCTTTAGTGGAGATACAGGAAGATATTGGCAGGAATTCTCCAGAATTAAAGGATCTGACAGCTCGATGGGACTTGGACCATATTGGTATAAGTCCTAATGAGACTGGTAAGGGTGGGGAGGTCTTAAATAGATTTTCTGAAACGGTACAGTATTCCGAAGCACAGGGACAGTATATAGTGGAACTGCCATGGAGAGATAACATAGATAAATTACCTGATAACTTTAAGTTAGCCCTGGGCAGAATGAGAGGCTTGCAGCGTAAGTTTATAAAAGATCCCAACTACTGTCAACAGTATACAAAGGTTCTGGATAATCAGATAGAAAGGGGGTTGATTGAAAGGGTAGAAAACAGGAATCAGGCTGGTCATCCCATTCACTACTTAGCTCACCATGGTATTACCAAGGATAGTGTTACTACGCCTGTACGGATAGTGTTTGACTGTTCGGCTAGGATGGACGAGAAGGCGTTCAGTCTGAATGACTGTCTCCATACAGGTCCATCGCTAGTGGCTGACCTCACCCAGGTGCTTCTGCACTTTAGATGCCATCAATTTGCCTGGGTGAGTGATATTGAGAAAGCATTTCTCATGGTGGGGTTGAGTGAGAAGGATAGGGATGCTAGTAGGTTTCTGTGGCCCGTTGATCCCTTGGATGTTGCAAGTCCTTACATTGTCTACCGGTTCCGTGCAGTTCTGTTCGGGGCCACCTGTTCCCAGTTCCTCCTTAATGCTACCATTCAAAAACACCTGTCTATGGTACAGGAGAACAATGAAGTAGTTAATAAGCTCAAAAGAGGGCTGTATATTGATTACTTGCAGGGGACTTGTGATGATGTGGGTGATTTGCAACAACAATGTTGGGATGCCCGTAGAGTATTTTCCAGCGCTAGCCTGTCATTACGTGAGTGGGTCACAAATAATGAGAATTTGCGGGAACTGTTGCACCTGAAGGGTATAGCTTCCGCCAAACAAGACGGGGTTAGGGTACTTGGCGTTGGGTGGCTAACTAATAAAGTTATGTTTCAGGTTAATTGCCGCGGAAGTAGCCCTGCATTGGTTACGAAACGCGAGGCTCTAAGTCTAACCGCGAGTGTGTTCGATCCTCTAGGAGTGTTGCTACTGGTAACCATCCGGGCGCGGAGGATCGTACAGGACTTGTGGAGATTAGAGTGTGGGTGGGATGTCCCCATTCCAGATGACATGAGAGCTAACTGGCAGGGTATTTATAACGATATGATAGATAGTACAGGTATCATGTTTCCCCGTCAGGTCACTATATCTAAGAGGGTTACGCTGCACCTATTTAGTGACGCTTGCTCAGTAGCATATGGTGTAGCAGCCTATGCGGTTGGTGATGAGGTGAGTAGGTTAGTAATGGCCAAAGCTAAGGTGGCGCCTATTAAGTCCCTCACCATACCTAAGATGGAGTTGACTGATGTTCTTCTCGCAGCTCGTCTCGCATGTTATATATGTGAAGCCTACGCGGACGAGCTGATTGTAGAGAAGGTATACCTCTGGTCGGACAGCCAGATAACCCTATGCTGGTTGTCTAGTAAAAAGATTTTGCCTATATATGTTCAAAATAGAGTTGATGAGATACAGTCATTAGTCCCTGGCGCTCATTTTCGTTATGTGTCCACAGATGACAACCCCAGTGATCTAGTTACCAGAGGGATTTCATATGTGTCCTTAGTTGCTTCTTCGCTTTGGTGGGGACGGCCCATATGGCTACCTCACCAAATGCTATGGCCTGATCATGGCCCAATAGGGGGCTCAATAGGAGGGGACACCACTGGGGGTTGTAACGTGAGTCAAGAGGGAATCCTGTCATTGCCGGTACCGGTTGCCCCTACTGCCATATTGAATTGGGACCGGTATGGCTCATATATGAAGTCATGGCATGTAATGGCATGGGTCCTTAGGTTTATTAGGACTCTTAAAGAGAAGACACAAGGGAACTATCAGGCAAAACCGGCATACTTGACGGTGCCAGAATTAAGAGCAGCAGATTCAGCCATGATTAAGGTGGTTCAGAGAGAAGCTTACTCTGAGGAACACCACTATTTGTCGAAAGGACAGGGCACACCAAGCAATATAGTGAAGCAGTTAGGCCTCTATATGGAGGGAGGCATGATACGCTGTAGAGGTAGGCTACACTTTTCAGCTTTACATGATAGCGCCAAGTACCCTATCCTTATCCCTAATAAACATCATATAGCCACTCTCCTTAGTAATTACTGCCACACAGTGTGTAACCATAGTGGTGTTAGTTATGTTGTAAATTACATAAGGCAAAGATGGTGGATCCCCAAGATTAGACAGGTAGTAAAGAAAGCGTTAAGGGGATGTATCATATGCAAGAGATTGCAAGGTACTTCATACCGTGCTGTACAGGCCCCTCCGTTGCCGGAGTTTAGGGTTCAGGAGGTGAGTCCTTTCCAGGTAACGGGGGTTGACTACACAGGTGCCTTGCCAGTAAAAGAGAAGGGGGGTGCTGTAAGTAAACTATATGTAGTCTTATTCACCTATGCAGTTACTAGAGCGGTCCATGTAGAAACGGTGTCTAACCTCTCCTGCGAATCATTTTTGCATGCGTTCCGTAGGTTTAGTAGCAGGAGGGGTTACCCTGAGATTATGATGAGTGATAATGCCACCACATTTGTTAGCGGAGCCAGTACATTACGGGAGTTGATGGATGATGCAAGGTTAAAAGGTACTCTAGCGGAATTCAAGTGCGAGTGGCGGTTTATACAGGCCAGGGCGCCATGGTTCGGTGCCATATGGGAACGAGTCATTGGCATCCTAAAGGCTGGCTTGAAGAAGGTACTGGGTCGAGCATTGGTTACCACAGAGGAACTGAATACGGTATTACTGGAGCTCGAGGCCACAGTCAATGATCGCCCGCTTGGTTACAGCTACAGTGATCTTGAAGACCCTCTACCCATCACTCCTTCACAACTGGTTCATGGGAGGCGGATCAGAAGCTTTCCAAGGCGGGAAGTCACTGATAAAGATCTCAAGGACACGACTTGGCGTAACAATGATTCCGTCAACCAACACTTCCAATATGTTACGAAGCTCTCACATGACCTGTGGAAAAGGTGGAGCACTGATTATCTAATATAACTCAGGGAGCAACATCGTCACTTAATGGTAAAAAAAGGGATAGCATCGCCGCAAGTTGGGGACGTCGTTCTAGTACATGATGACGGCCCCCGACTTTTTTGGCGTATAGGTCGGATAATGAAACTTCTTCGTGGTCCTGACCACGAATGTAGGTAAAAACAGGAGCCGGTTTGACCACCAGACCGGTGGTTAAGCTATACCCACTAGAGATAGATTTAGAGGTAGTGGATGGCGACGGCAAACCGAACTCTGATAATATCCTTCCTGCTACTGGAGCGGACCGAGGTGATACCCCTCAGAGGCCGTCACGTCGGGCTGCTTTGGGTTCCTCCCAGTTGTGGCGATCCATGATCGGGATGGGACAATTGTAAATACTTTGTATATAACTGGTGGCGGAGTATGTCGTGAATCCTAGCTGGTATATATACCGTAGTTTGAATTTCCCGGGTTCACCACAGCTGGTTCCTTTTTGTTTATACACATTACTTTATTTATCTTTGTGGATAAATATTACTGTGGTTGCACCAATTATATCTTAGTTTATTTTCCCTTATTATTTAATCACGGGAGACAATATAGAACCCTTAAATATATTTATATTGTTACGATAAAAGGGTATCTCAGTCCACTTCACACAGAGACTTCGTCCCGTACACAACAACCACCAGTTACTGCCACATTTCAACAGAACTTCACTGAACTACACCTACCGACATGTCCATCACCTAACTTACACTCTTATCATCACAGCTATGTTCCTTTAATACTAGAAGTACTTCATAGATATTACTGGGACTACCACAGATAACCTACACATACATGTTTACAAGTAAGTCAAACGCCGACCCGGAATCATATTTATAGCCTAGGCCATTTCATCTTCCCAGGTCTAATTATTTACTTTATATCCGTTTCTCCTCTACCCCCTGGGAATAATATTCAGGATAGAGAGCTTTAAGATAAAATTAGATGGGATATTGACGAGATGGGTTGGGTGTGAGGGAGATCTGCCGGATGAGGGCCAATCGGCGATCGGCACCGCTGATTTTTTGTTTTTGTTTGGTGAGGTTGGTCCCCATGGTATTAGTGAGCTGGGCCTATAATTAGGCATTGTAATTAGGGTTGGGTGTGAGAGGAATCTGCCTTGCGTGGGCCAATCGGCTTTCCTCTGACTCCCGTTTTCTTATGCTCCTATGTACTTAATATAGCCTAATTATTCTACCTTGATGAATCCAACTTTCATCCTTATTACTCATTGAGTTATTACAGTTTACATACTTATTCAAATTGCATTAACTTATTGTTCGTTTTGATATTAAATATTGTCCTATTTTCCATAACTATCAGTACTACGTTTCCAGTATCGCAGTAACTATTATTTACTTGTATTCGAGCCATATTTGAGAGCTTTGCATATTTATTTCAGGACTTTATTTCTTGTGATTTGAGACTTATCATCTCTGTGTGTTATTATTTATATGTTCATTTAAAACATTATCATTATTTGTATATGATTACCATTCTTATTTCTCTAGAGACATATTGAGATTGTACCCTAGCAGTTAAGGAATATAACTTACATATCCTATACCTACGTGTTTTGTGTCCATTACTTATTACAAGTGTGTTGGTTAAGAGAATTAAGGTCAGTCCTCACCCAGTGGAGAGGTACCTAAGTTGACGATAAACGCTGATCCTTAAGTTGGGAATGGCAATCAGACTGTCTAACGTTTCTTGAAAACGTGGCATAACAATAACTAACCTAGAACTGATTTTATCATTGGGTAATGTATTTTACCCTAATTACATTATGTAATACTATATTAGCTCATAATGTGTAGCCTATAGGTTAGTTCTGGCTAAGTATTAAAATTAAAATTTGATTCGACTGATTTCTTCCAGTGGCAGTTCTAATATCTAGTGGATATACCCTAGGAGGTTTTGAATACCATTAGGCTACGCTAACCCAAAATAGTTTAAAGCTGTAGGATAATAGTTTAGTTAGGTTAACTAAAAAAAACTGTCTCTTTCAGCCAAGCTAACCTAACTTAAAACCCCTTCATTAACGTTAATATATAAACAATAAATTGCATGATTTGATGAGCATAGGCTATTAACACAATGTCAATAATGTTTAAGTTCCATGGATATTTCAAAACGATAATCAACTTTGCAATATTTACTGGCATTAGGATAGAATAGCCATAGATATATATATAAAAATAATAATAATAATAAGAATGTAAAATTAGACAAAATCCTTTTCTGATCAGATTTTTGGAACACTCAAGAGGTCACCACCCATGGAAAGCTAGAAAGGATAGGATAGTTTAGGTAGGCTGCGATAGTTAAATTAGCATGGTTGTCATAGACTATTCGATTAAATTAGTGGAGTTAGATTAGGCCAATTGAATCCTATTAACCAATCCATTTATTCTAATATCAACTATCCTCTTCTATAGCTAACCCAATCTTATCCTATCTTACCAAAGGTGGTGACCTCTTACTATAGGTTTACCCGCTGCTTTCAGTAGTTTGAACTAGGCCTAGTCAAGTCACTACATCAAGGTAATTACAAGTTTTACAGGGCCGGATTTAAGGGAGGCGTACCCCCCCCCCCATTGTTTACAGTTGGGTATTTGTTGTATGTGTTAGGAGTAATGTCCTGGCTCCATTTACATACATGATGAAAAGAAAAAAAAATTAGTAGCTTCATGAATAACTTTTCCATGGATCATTGATATACCCTAGTGCTTCTGAATTAGTGCCGCTGTAAACTATATAATAATCTGTATTGGCATATCAACGAAAAATACAAGGCCTAATTAGAAAAATAACATGAAAATATAATGTTTGGGTCACGTCTATAGTGTTTCGGCGGCCGGGGGGCGACCCCCCTCATAGTCCCTTCTCAACACCTCGCCCCGCCCTTTTCAAAAGTCCTGGATCCGGCCCTGTTTTAAACTGTAGGCCTAACTGTGCTTCGAAATTTATAAATGTAAGCATCTCGTACTAAAGTAAGAATGACAAAGTGTCTAGCATAGTCTATGTAAGCATCTCATACCAAGGCAAGAATTTCAAAGTGTCTAGCCCAAGTCTAGCCTTGATCATTGTGGTAAACCATGCCTGATGTTATTAACCAAACCCTTTTATACAGAGCGTCAACCACATCCCCATCAGAGAAAATCAAACCAAGAACCCCATGACTAATTCTCAACTCCCAAAGTATTTCTAAATTCATCGATGGTTGAAGGAGGGATGTAGACATTTGTTGTCATGGTCCGCTGGGGAATCTCTATTTTCGTCAGCTGAGAATGTCCTAGTAAATACAGACTCTTAAGGAGATTAATACAATATACTGTGTAAATGATACATCAGGAACCAGCACTTCATGATCATAATTTGTTTCCATTTTGTCCTTCATCGAGAATAGAGGGACTAGGGACAGGGAGGCCTCTCGCTCGTGTCATATTTGTTGTGGTAACATGTGACGTCAGCAGATGATGCGCCTATCATCGTATCGGAAAATGGTTGCCTATTTGCTTTCGAGTATATTTATTATTATAAATTTTTTCATATGAATTATGTCTAACTATCAGTGTCTGATATATCTATGGATAACTATATTCGTATATTGTTTGGTTTCTGTGAGTAACTCATATTTTGTAGTCTACCCCCGTAATTCACCTTTAACGAAGGAGAAAGGCAAGATAGTTAATTTGAACAGAGTTTTTTAAGTGTGTGTGTAATATTGTGTTGCCAGGCATAGGCCTACTTTAGGGTGCTGCCACAATTGCCCTAACCATGAATTTGGAACACGTTTTGGACCTTGCCACAAACATGGTTGCACTCATGTTCGAAATACTAGTGACACAGACATGTTGGTGCCTTTGTCTGACTCATGTTGGTAGCACTGGTGTGGACGAGGCTAAGAGGTGCCAACAAGAATCTAACACCGGTGAAACAGGTTTGTGTCAGGTGAAGAGCCGCGGCGGTCGAGTGCTGAGCACGCTCACATGTGAATCTGCTTGACTTGGATTCGATCCCAGCCCAGGCGGACATTTAGTGGGTGTTGTAGTATGTCCTACCATGTTTCACATGCTTGCACCCAGTCGGGGGACACCTCGACGGCGTATACTGACTAATAACACACATAACAAAGCAACTCCAACAGCTTCCTCTCTCTCCAACACCCCTTCTTCCCTCTCTACAGTCTTCAGAAAAATAGGAAAAGTAGAATGTAGATACGAGAGGTGCCGTTGTAAAGGCTTATCCCTCCATACCTTCACCTGACCTGATGTATTGAGGGATAAGCCTTTACAACGGCACCTCGTAGCTACTTTCTTCTTTCCTACTTTATTAGCAGCACATAGCATTAGTAAATCAAGGAACACACAACCATGCTGATTGAACTATATCAATGGCATAAGGCGTTATGAGACCAGAACGTAGATGATTATAAGAACAAACTGATGAAGCTAGATGCTTTGAAAAGTATATCTGATAGTTTGGGATTTGAAAGATCTGAAGTTATACAGACAATTTAAACCTTGATTGGTCAGTTCTATCTTTCACCATTGGGATTTGCTTTAAGTGATAAATGCGCCCAAATTCGGCGACGAATTTTGACTTTTGACCCTGCTGTCCACATAATATAATCACTGCTGTGGCGGCATGTAAGGCGTCCTCCCTCGTCGGCATGGCCGCATGGTGCTGGGTACTGTCTCTCACAAGTCTGGACCACACTACTACTTAACATCTGTTTCTAACATGTCAGTGATTTTGCCCAAAACAATGCTTGTAACATTGGCCATGACATACTGCTGACATGCTTGAGGTATGACTGTATATATTTTGTCACTAGGACAGGGGAGGATCCAGGATTTTATACATGGGGTGGGAGGGGTCAGTTACTCATATATGGGTGTGGGTTAATGCCCCTTTCCCACTTATGCGATTTCATACAATTTTCGTCGCCGACACCCATAAATTGGCACATTCGTGACATGTCGCACAGCAATCGTATACCCTCGCATAATAATCGTATGACTCGCAAGGCCTCGCAAGGGCCCCCGCGGGTCATCGCAAATGTTCGGACTGTTCAAAATTTTGGACGAGGACTCACGAGGGTCCGTAGCCCTCGCAAGCATCGTTGAACATCGCAGAGGGATCTGCGTGGCCCTCTGAGATCATCGGCGACATCGGCGAGACATAGCGGAGGGTTTCGCACAAAAATACCTTTGCAACGCTGCACGGCGGCTAGCCAATGCTCTCAGATGTTCTGCTCGCCGATGCTCTCAGATGTTCTGAGAACATCGACGATGCCAAATAGCACCTTCGGCGTGGTGGGTAAAATAAATGATTAGGCCTATAGTGAACCTGTCAACCCTTTTTTCTATGCACCTCTCTTGGGGGGTTCACCTGTTTTTTCTTATCTTTCTCTCCTTTTCTCTCTTTCTCTGGTTTGTATCCATTCAGCCCCATTCAGCCAACTGTTTTAAGACGTTTATCCCCATCCAAGTATCGATATCTTCCTGGCAAGCGATAGCGAACCAGCATTATATGGAGAAAAGCTTCGCCGGAGTCATTTTTCTATCGAAAAATGTATAAATTTGACTTGCTCTCAAAAATAAATATATATATATATGTTGGCTCGCTACCGCTCACCAGGAAAATATTGAAACCTGGATGTGGGTAAACGTCTTAAAACAGTAGGCTGAACGGGGCCGAACGGATACAAGGCAAAGAGAGAGGGAGAGAAAGAGAAAACAAAACAAAACGAGGTGAGAGGGAGAGAAAGAGAAAACAAAAAAGGCGAGGTGGGCTCAATTAAGCCGTAAGGCAAACATTGAGCCCACCTCGCTGTTTTTGTTTTCTCTTTCTCTCCTTCTCTCCTCGTTTTTTTTTTTTTCTCTTTCTCTCCCTCTCTCTTTGCCTTGTATCCGTTCGGCCCCGTTCAGCCTACTGTTTTAAGACGTTTACCCCCATCCAGGTTTCAATATTTTCCTGGTGAGCGGTAGCGAGCCAACATATATATATTTTTGTTTTGAGAGCAAGCTAAATTTGTATATTTTTCGGACGTCACATAATTATATAAACTATACAATTTGTTGTTTCAAAGAAAATCAAGTATTCCCAATAATTTAATGGGGTAACTTATATTTTCCTTTAAAATGTTGACATAAGTTTTGTATAACTATATATACTATATATATATTTTTCTGAGCAGGGTGTGTTTGGGGGTGGGGGGTGGGGTCCGGACCCCCTAGACCCCCCCCCCCCCCCCCTGGATCCGCCCCTGTAGCAGTGTTTCGGGCCACGGCGGTCGAGTGGTGAGCACGCTCACGTGTGAATCTGCTTGACCTGGGTTCGATCCCAGCCCAGGCGGACATTTAGTGGGTGGTTATGTAGTACGTCCTAGCATGTTTCACATGCTTGCACCAAGTCGTGGGACACCTCAACGACGTATACAGACTAATAACACACATAACAAAGCCACTCCAACAGCTTCCTCTCTCCCATCTCTACACTCTTCAAAAAAAAAAAAAAAATAGGAAAAGTAGAATGTAGATACGAGGTGCCGTTGTAAAGGCTAATCCCTCAATACTTTCATCTGATCTGATGTAGGGCAAGTGTAGCCGCCCCTTTAACCCCTTCTATACTGGCGACGTCTGTTTAACTTAATTCTGGCTACTATTAGACGATTGTATTCAGTATAAAAAGAGCCTCCAGCAATCAACAGTCTTCGAACTATCTCGCTTAACACATTTTATTACCACAGATCTTCCTTATACCGCACATAATCGTCTAAATATAACAATAATAAAATTAAAAAGACGTCGCCGGTACAGAAGGGGTTAAACAATGCAAAAGACTACCTGCAGCTTCCTACTTTGCTCAGTAATCCATTATGATTAACATATCTGACCGTTTTTTTTGGCTTAGTTCCTAGACACACTCGCTTTACGTTCTGACATTTTCATACAGACACATCGAATATGTACAAAACGATGGCGTGAATATAAATAGAAACAAATTAATCGACAATGTGCATGCGTTTATATACGTAGGCAGAAGCACTTTCATCATTTCTTGGAGTAATTATAAATTGTACACTCGGATACCATAGTCTCTAGCCCACTCCTCTCTGGCAAGAGGTGAGGCCAGGACTCTTACTGAACGGCGGCCCACAGTGATGGTTAGGGGTGGGGTTGGGGGGAAGAGGGCAACGCACACACGAACACACTGTGAAGCATTTGTGTGAAGCAATCCAGGAAGCTCTATCTTTGTTGGTTATTTTCTTGTAGTTATTTGATATTTGTTCGCATTATTTCGTATTATTTAAAATACTTTATTCCATACTATTGAAAACAAACATATGCAATATTTTCTTTAGCATGAGTAAGTATAACTACTGGTGTGAACCATTAGTTATTAGGTAGTGCAGTTCCTATTATTAGCAAAATTGAAGTTCAGGGAAGGCTTCAAAATAGATCAGTATAGATATGGCTGACTGGAACACACACACACACTCACACGAAGAGAGAGAGAGAGAAGGATAGTGTGTATGAGTGTATGTGTGTGTGTGGGGCGGGGAGGGGGGGGGGTAACAGACTGGGAGGCAGAGAAACAGGGAGAGGGTGAGATGTGGTTGTGGCGGTGCGAGGCAAAGAGGGAGTGAGATAGAGTGAAAGGGAGGTGTTGGAAAGGAAATATGGAATAGGAATACGATAGAACTTCATTAGAAACATTTGTGTGTGTGTGAATATCTAATCATAGTCATATATGTCATTGGTAACTTTCTGAATTATATCTTTCATATAGGGTAATTAGTATAACAATTTAAAGATTTTCATTATCCTCACTGTTAGAGAAGTTTTATTCCTACGCAGGTAAAGCAATACCCATGAATACAACTTCAGTCTGAAACATGTTGTGTGATTCGTAGGGTTCACTTTAAACCTACAGTACGCGCATGGATTGTTTTCTTGATAGAAACATATGTTTCCTCTATACATAATAATGTTAACATAATTGTGAGATGAAAAAGTAAAGTAACACTCTCCGACCCATATGACGCGATCGCGTCATATGGAACTTATGCCACAAAAACTCATATGACGCGATCGCGCCATATGAACTTATCTTAATAGCTCTCTAATAAGTTTATGACGCGATTTTGCGTCATATTGAGCTCAGTAAGTTGGATGAAAATCTGTCGATTGGTGGCAACCCCAAGTTTCTCCGACTTCTAACGGTCCCGCAGTGAGGTTTTGACAGTTGTCGGGTACAGTGGCAATAATACCGTGTCGTCCGCCTCCTCGCCAGTAAGTTAATATAATATGTCTAGGGGGGGGGGGGTAATAAATACCAAGACAATAATTATATATTAACATACATTTATATGAATATAAATAGTAGGACGTTAATATGAACTCAGAGAGAGAGAAAGTGAGAGAGATGCATGGATTTTTTGTTTTATCTATCTATCTATCTTCTATCTATCTATATAATATTTTTGATTGTCTGTCTGTCTGTCTGTCTGTGTGTTCTTTATAGGCGGCCGCAGTTTTGGACCTGGGGAGCTGAAACTTTGCATGTGGGTGTCAATTGACCTGGGTCAGGTAATAGAGGGGGCAAGGCCACGATCGGAGGTCGTTTCGAAAAAAAAAAAAATCGAAATTGAAAAACAAAATTGAAAAAATGGCCGTTTGGGGCAGAAGGAGGCCTCCGATCGAAAAGTTGTATGGAACGAAAGTTGTTCGCAGCCTCCCAAAATGGGGGTACGGATTAGGTCAGATCCAAAATCAGAGGTCATTTAGCGGCCGAAATCGAGGTCGCCGTTTAATGAGGCACAGGGAGGTCGAGGCCGGTGATTATGGTAGTATTGATGATGGTGATTATGGTAGTAGTAGTGGTGGTAGTAGTGATGGTGATTATGGTGATTACCCGGGCAACGCCGGGTACCCCTGCTAGTATATTAATAAATCAGTTTGTGTGTCTGTTTGTCTGTCTGTGTGTTCTTAATAGGCGGCCGCAGTTTTGGACCTGGGGAGCTGAAACTTTGCATGTGGGTGTCAATTGACCCGGGTCAGGTCATAGAGGGGGCGAGGCCACGATCGGAGGTCGTTTCGAGGCCGAAATTGAAAACAAATGAAAAAATGGGCGTTTGGGGCAAAAGGAGGCCTCCGATCGAAAAGGTGTATGGAACAAAAGTTGTTCGCAGCCCCCAAAATAGGGGTAAGGATGAGGTCAGATCCAAAATCGGAGGTCATTTAGCGGCCGAAATCGAGGTCGCCGTTTAATGAGGCACAGGGAGGTCGAGGCCGGTGATTATGGTAGTAGTAGTATTGTGAAGATTGTAGTAGTAGTGATTGATGATGGTGATTATGGTAGTAGTAGTGATGGTGATTATGGTGGTACAATATTGGTTAACTAGATTTTTTATTTTTATTTTTTTTTTAACCCTTGTCTAGCGGGGTTTTTTTGGGCTTAGTTGGGCATATTCAGGCCCTCCTGAATGTTAAATCAAGTATCTGCATGAAAAGAAATGTATTCAGCAAAAAAATAGGCACTAAAAGCTTCAAAATGAGACCAGAACGAGCTACGTAGCACTCGTGGTTCTCATACAGTGGTACCAGTAACATGGGAGTTTAGCGTATAGCGGCATATTTTTCCCAGCTATGCTCACTACTGGCTACACTGCCGGCCTCTCGAGAACACAGGGAACATGAGTTAATGAGCGGTGGTAAGCCCTGGGAGTCGGCTATCTGGCCCGCTGCACTCCCGGCCATTTGCACTCGATTTTATCCCTTTAAAAGCCTTAATAATGCTCCTAACTTGCTGCAAATTGGAAGCGGACTTAAGTCCGCCCCCGATCTTTAAGGGTTAAAGACCTCCGTCTACGTATTGTGAAAAACCTGTTATCCTCCGGCAAATAGCGGGGTTGAGTGAGTGAAGGGGGGGACAGTGAATGAAAGAGGATACATGTTTTTCATAATACGTGTTGCTAGCCCCAAAAGCGCGAGCAACTGTGGCTTTCAACCATTCGACACATCCCCTTTTATTTATGTGCATCACACATGTTAAATACAATTTTTTTTTTTTTTTTTTTTTTTTTAAACCCTACTGTGGAGAGACTACGGATACACCACTCCTGCCCGGGCCTCACTCAGTGGCCTGGCCCAGTCGTACTGAGCTCATGACGCTGGTGGCATTGCCCCGGAGGATAGCCATTAGTGGTGGGCGATACCAAGGATTTTCTTTCGATACGATACCAAGGATTTTTTCACCCAGTATCGGTAGTAACAAGTACCGATACCAAGTACTTTTGTAGTCAGTATCGGTTAATATGAGTACTATACAGTAATATATTTAAAGGAGAGTAATGTGCACTTATATGTATTTTACAGATCCTTTATTATATGTATTTCAAAAAGCTAACGTAAACAAAGAGCGAATGTAAAAGAATACGAAAATAAATTGCATCTCTTAAGTAAAATTACTGATACCGGTAATTACACTGGTAAAAAGTGTTAACTATAATAAAGATAATCCGAAAACACTGCGTCACCGAGATAACTGATGAATTAAAGTGAGGAAAACGGTAAAAATCGCAAAACGTTTTTTAATTATGCTAGATTTAGCACGTTAGCAACAACAGAAGAATCTCGTCCAAAGCTACTCATTCTTACAGAGGTGCCATCTGCTTCTTTTTGTTCTTCTCAGTTATAGTAGGGTCATTTGCTTGGAATCCGTGACCATTTTGTTCCTACCTTTTTCTCTCGATGGATTTGACAACCTGAACCATTTTAAAGGAAAATTTAAATTAGCTAACTCTGCTAGAGCCCAATATTCAAAATGGCCACCAATGCCATCTTGAAAAACATGAAATGTAATATCTCTGGCATCGTATGAGCTACAAGGACGAATGAGGTGTCCTTTTTCACTAATTCTGGCATTACAAATCCACTGGAATGGTTATTGTATTGTATTGTATTGTATATTGTATTGTTATTGTATTGTATTATACTAATTGTACATACTAAACTGCCACTTCACTGGCACTACATGATTCACTGTATGAGCCACTATCAGAATCACTGTCCTCACTTTCGCTGCTATCATCACTGTTGTTGGTATGGATGGGGGAAGTGGGGACTGGGTTGAACGGACAGGCAGACATAGGCCATTTATAAGATGCCATCCATGGCCGATCGGTGAGGGGTGACTTTGGAGCTGGTAATGCTTTTGCAAATATGCAAGATAGTTTGCATGCTCCAAGTGTGGACAGAGACTGTCCAAGTCAGGCACAAGTCGAATAGTGCTTTTTTTCTTCTGAGCTCTCCACTTCGCTGCCCTCGCATCTTGCTTTTGGTATCACCATAGACATATCGAATGACAAACCGCTCCAAATCACTGATGACCTGTTCTGTGACTAGGAGTTGTGTACCACATGCTGCTAGCAGGTCGTGTGCCTCTTTAGACTTCTCCAGACGATCTGCGATGAGCTTCTTGCTTGCTCCATAGAAGCTAGAGTTGTGGTCACACCCAGTGAGGACATGAAGTGGTATGATGGATGCAGCCATTGCCTCACTGCACAAACATCGGGCATCGATAAGCTGACGTTTGTGTTTCACACACAGGATTCCTGTTGTCTTCTGAGCAACATATGCCGCTTGCACGTAGTTGTCTGTGTCCTCTGTGTCAAGAACGACAGCTGCTGTGTAGCTGTCTGACCGGAGCACACTATATATGGTGAGCATTGCCGTATCTGCCTCTGCATGGGAGCATGTGAGCTCTGGCACAAGCTTGCCTGTGGTGAGATTCTTTGCAGTGCTGCCAACTACAGTAGATGATCTCGGTGCTAGTTGTTGCTGCTGTTCTCTGGAATTCTGTTTGAAGAAATGCCTGAAGGCGGATTTTGTTCTCATTTTTACCCAGGAGAGCATGGAAAACTTTACTAGAAGGAAATGTATCTTCTGTCTTCATGAAGACATTGCTGATTGGCATTTTTTTTTTGGTGCAGTATTCTCTCACTGTCCTTGATCATGTAATTCTGATCATATGAATCATTGACGCAAATGATGCGCTCAGCATGCTTGTGTCTCGTTAGAACGAAGTGCACCAACTTCTCTGCATAATCTCCCCAGGTATACTTGGTACCGTCTCCCTTCTCTCTGTCTTCAATGGTAGGAGTTGTTAGGCGCCAGATGAGGCCCATATCAATAATAGACGTGTATACATCAGTTCAAAGTTCAAACGCTTGCTACGGGGAACTCTGTCACATCATTGAGAATTGTCTTACTGGGTGGGTTGGGATAGCTCATGTGGTATATTGCTCGACTCTTCTCATCTGCATTTGACATGCTAGCGTGAAACCCTGAAAACCCAGGCACAGTCTGTTCTTCTGGCTTAGGTCTCGTTCGGTCATCTTGCGCCCTGGCCAATGCATGGATGACACCACGAATTCATTGCACCGATGTGTCAGGAGGAGGAGTACTTTGATCAGCTGGTGGCTTCCTGAGAGGTGGTTCCCCATGCTTCACTGTCTGGTATGGGTTAACTTTTTGCATTTCACTTCCGAGCTCTTTGAGAGTTGTCGAGAGGTTTGATGCAAAGTTGGCACCGGGAACTGGTCTATCCTTGTGATTCTCGGAAGGAAGTTCTGTATCAAATGATTCTGGCTGCACAAACATGACATTAGTGCGGTGTGACTGGCCAGCACCGGTCAGTGTGTCGCTCTTGAAGTCATCGTTGTCGACTATAGCGATAGCAGGCTTACCCTCAGCTAGTTCAAAGGGGAAATCAGATGAGCACTTGAGGTCATTGACCACCCAAAAATCTCGCAGCATAAGTACGTCATTGTAACTGATGCCCAGTCCATCTTTGTGCATTATGTCGACTATCTCCCTACTCTTGGTCAGTCCATGTAGGAAGACAGAGAGATTTATCTCAAATGCAGTGCGTTTTCCAGTGATGTAGCTTGTGAGGATAGATGCAATCGATCGGACGGATGGATTGTCATCAATTGCAGACTTATTTGGGTGTTTCAGCCATGTGAGCAGCTTCAGCAGGAGCTCACTGAGGTCTTCTTCTCTCTCCAACTCGTGTATATATGGGAGCCAGGGAATAGTATTTGTCCTGATGACTTGCTCTTTGAGTCGTGCCGCAACATTCATCACCAACTGATCATTGCTGACACCCAATGAAGATATTGCTGCCTCGATGTATGTACCTGCTGCTGTTGTATCATATACCAGTTCACTCACATTCTTTTGAATGCGTTCATGAAATCCGATGTCTTCCCCAAATTCATTGACGAGAATTTCCTTTAAGTAGCTGGATTTTACTACTGAGTTATGTCCGTGATTTGAGATAATGCGCTTATAGTCCTGCAGCAGGCCTTGCAGTGTGCGAATTTCATGGTCTTTGAAGATGACTTAACGAATATGATGAAAGAAGAGAGCTTGGGCCTCTCGGAGGTTTACACGCTGCAGATGTTGAGTGCTTTCATCTGAAAGGGGCTTGTGGTCGCTTACATATTTGCGCCAGCACGCACGATGGTAGCGGATTTCCAACGCAAATGCTGTTTGACTATCTGCGATGGATGCAATCAGAGTGTCAAGTCTCAATCTCATGACCTCATCTTCCAGACGGACAGTATGTAACTTGAATTTAGTCCAGGCATCTACTGTTGATAGGAGTAAAATCTGCTTGTTACGATCACTACTCTTGTATGCCCCTTTCATGCACCACACACATGAGTCTTATCGTGAAGGACACCCATACTGGAGCGGAGCCTTTTAGGTGCACTGGCTTCTGGGGAAGGGTCTTGTTGATCTGATGCTTCATCTCTTTCAAGACGTTCCTCGGATTTGTGTTTGTGATTTTCGGCTTGAGAGAGCTTGCGCTTGCTGGATAATGATGCGTAACAAGTGCTATGCATGCGGTGACCCTTTGGTCCCTTCTCCCAATCCACATTTTCATGTATATGTTGAAACTTATCAAGTTCTTTCCATTGTAAAGACTTTTCCCGGATGGATTCCCACTTCTCAGGTGTAATGTTTTCCAAACGATCATCTGCGGTACATCGCTTACCACAGAGTAAAATGCACTCGTATTCATTTAATGTCTTGTCTGGTAACTCTTCACTCTCTCTTCTATTATCCATTATTTCGGTCACTTCACAAGTCAGCGATTTTCATCAGATGGGCATGCGATCCATCTGAAACAGTAAAAAAGTAATATTAGATATACACCGCAGGCAGAGAACAACAGTGATGATAGCAGCGAAAGTGAGGACAGTGATTCTGATAGTGGCTCATACAGTGAATCATGTAGTGACAGTGGCAGATTAGTATGTACAATTAGCATAATACCATACATTAACAATACAATATACAATACAATACAATACAATAATCATTCTAGTGGATATGTAATGCCAGAATTAGTGAAAAAGGACACCTCATTCATCCTTGTAGCTCATCTGATGCCAGAGATATTACATTTCATGTTTTTCAAGATGGTGTTGGCGGCCATTTTGAATATTGGGCTCTAGCAGAGTTAGACGTCATTTTTCAGAGGGGCATAGGAGCTAATTTTCCTTTAACCCAGTGAGACCCAGCGTCGCACGTGTTGCGTCGGCAGTGTTTGATCACCAACTCCCAGCGACGCATCACGTGCGTCCGACATATAAAAAACACTTACGTGGCTCGTAAGGTAGGAAATGGCGGGAGAATAGGAGGGGGAGGTACCGTAGTGTGTGTGGGAGCCGGGCCAGTAGGTGTGAGCGGGCCGAGACAGCCGCGCGGCTGGTGGTGGTGGGCTTAGTGGGGATACTTTACACCCTTAGTTCACCGCCACTTTGAACCTTCATTACTCTGGTCGTATGGGAGCTAGAGGCTTGAGATTTATGTGAGACACTCCTTAGGATGTATGCCGTACAATGCCATACTCAGTTTTTACCCTAGTGCTCCCGGGCGGGTGGTAATGCGGGGGAGACGAACTATTGAAACCCCCCCCCTCCCCGCCCCCCAAATGACCGAACTGATTTTTTTTTATTTTTGTCTTCATTTCTCACCATTCTCTTCCATTTTGGCTCAACAAATGTTTTTGAGGCTCCCCCCCCCCCCAAAATGTCCGAGGTGATTTTTTTTTTTTTTTTTTTTCATTTCTCATCCTTGTCTTTCATTTTAGCAAACAAAAAAAAGAAGTGAAAATGGCTTGGGACTGGGGTGAACAAAATATTATAACTAACCGGGGCTCAACGGGTTAAAATGGTTCAGGTTGTCAAATCCATCGAGAGAAAAAGGTAGGAACAAAATGGTCACGGATTCCAAGCAAATGACCCTACTATTAGCTAACTTTGCTGCAATGTACAAGATTGCCAGACGGTCGATAACAGTATTTTGAAATTAGGGATAACTTTTGTTATTACGAAATGTTCCATTACACTCAATTCTCAAGTACTCATAATACTCGATACTTTGCCTAAAGTATCGATACTTTCGATACCAGCCTGGTATCGAAAGTATCGATATTTTGATATCGATACGCCCACCACTAATAGCCATCCCTAGTCTTTGCTTGAGCCAGAGGGTTTCCCGGGGTTCTCCTGAAACTTCTCTGATTTTACGGCCTATTTCGTTCACCATCTTATGGGTAGAAGGGCCGAAGACTCCTGAAGTTTCGAATGCCAGGGGCTCGAACTGATGATTTCTGGCAATGTCTTGATATTGTTCTCTCTTTTTGTTTTCTGCTATCCTGGCGGCTTCACCTGCTTCGTCGGCGTTTCTGGCGATGTTGGTTGTGGAGAAAGTGTCAACACAGGTGGCGTCCCACACGAGGCACCGGCCATTCTTGTAAGGGAAACTGGTCATCCCATCTGGCCGTTTGCCGTCTTCTCTGTGAAGTCCATGTGGTTCGAGGATTGATGCACGGTTAGCACTCTGCAGGGCTCTTTTTTTATGACATCATTTAGTGCAGAGTGTCTTGGCAGGCGGCCTGCATTGTAATTACATGACAAGACATGGTGACCTTGAGCACCCATTCCCCCACCACACTTGCAAGTGTGTGGGTGACAAACTGCCACGCCCACTCTGAGCGCGATGCCTACCCGGAGCGCTTCAGCATCCAAGTGAGTTCCAAGAGGTGGGATGGGGATGGCATGTAACCACAAGCCACTCTCCAAACGGGCGGCTGCCTGGAGGCGTGCTTTTGCAACCTGGTCTGCATTGGTTAGGAGATTTTCTTGAGTTTTCTTTGCCGAGATGGTATCCCATGCTTTCTGCTTGCTCCTGGAGGTACCCTGAGGCTCCTCCTCTGCTCCTGTACTTTCCTTCCATGTGTTAATCGCTTCTGTTACGTCCCTATTAAGTGTCATTCTGGGTTGAGAAGAAAGGATGGACACTAGAAGGTCGTTGGTCGAGATAAGGGAAGAGATAAAGGCTGGGGAGGCAATATCCGAGGCTCTCCATATGCCCAAGCCCCCGAGGCGGACAGGAAGAGTTGCTTGTGTCCAGGTCCGATCTTGAAATTCCACGTTGGTGATGCTGGTCACTGCTTCTCGGATTATGCTGTCTAATTCTTGGAGGCCACCATTGTTCGTGTAAGTCATCGATGTGCGCAATAGGTATTGGAGTTTTGGGATGGAGAAACAATTCTTGAGAAGGGCCAGAGCTGAGTGGGCATCGATGTGTATCAGGCGACTCACAAGACGTTGAAGGTCCTCCTTTTTAACTTGAAGTGCTGGTGGGATTGCTGCCAGAGTTAGTGGGGAACCTAATAGGGTTTGCTGGTGCTCCTGGAGGATCTTTACCTCTGGCAATTCGCCTTGAAACAGGGCCTGAGTCTCTTCACTTTCTTCACGTGTGTGGTTGAGGAGGACAAGTTCACATTTGGCATCATTTATCACTAGCCCAGCCTGGCTGAGGTCAGTTACAATGTTTTTAGATCGGTTAGAACGTTCTCTACTGACCCAACCAAGGTAGCATTGTCCAGGTACCATACATTCAGTTTTGACCTTACTTTGTTAGCTGCTGCGACCACCCCTATTGAGAAAAGAGCAGGGCCACCTGGATCTCCCTGCTGTAACCCGGTTGCTGATGGGTTTACCGTCTCGCCGAAAATCAGGGTTGAAGGTTTGGAATAAGCCTGCCAAAGTAGGGGGTACAGGGTGGGGATGTGTTCTTGAGCTGCACGGAGGACGACATCCCTACGAATGCTGTTGAATGCGTTCCGCATGTCAATCTTTAGAAGCACTCGTTTTCTTGGGCTTGGCTGAGGTAAGTGCGGGCTGCGTGTACAGCAGCTTCACACCCCCCTGGAGTTCCGAAACCTAGTTGAACTGGTCTTAAGTGTTGACCTAGGCCATTCGAGAGTGGTTTCAAACCCACCTTTGTGGCAAGGCGGCAGAAGGTGTTCCCTACTGCTATTGGGCGCACGCCGCCATCTTTTTTTCCCAGTGCACAGAGTGATGCCCCAAAAAATAGGGGTGTGGCACAGTCGGGTACTTCCCCTCTTAAAACCATGTTCATGAATTTGGAGAGGGTTTCCAAGAGTGCCTCCCCAGCAGCTCCTGATCCATGACCCAAGAGGCCTTTGAGGTGGGCGGGTCGGTTTACCATCTGGGCCCGCGGCTGAGCCTGCTAAGAATGAAGTCACTGCGGCAACCACCTGCTCCTTCGTGGCAACTAAAGGTTGGGGCATCTGGTCATTTGGGGCTGGGGGGAGGTTTAGGTCCCTAGGTGTAGGTGGGTGCTTTTCTCCTAGGGCTTCAACAACTTCGGTGCCTTGACCAGCCAAACCTTCTGAAGATGTTTCATGTGTTCATAAATAAATGGCAGAATTTAAACCCGGGCAATGCCGGGTACCCCTGCTAGTATCAGTTAAATCTTGGCTATGGCACTTGTATCTAAGTAATAATAATAAAAATAATTTTAATAATTATAATGATAGTTGCAATAATAATAATCTTAGATAAATGTCATACTTATTTGTGAGGCTAAGGCAGGATTCAAAGACCTCAAATGCTTCACAGTGTGTTCGTATGTATGTGTTGCCCTCTCCCCTCAACCCCACCCCTAACTATCACTGTGGGCCGCCGTCCAGTAAGGGTCCTGGCCTCACCTCTTGCCAGAGAGGAGTGGGCTAGAGACTATGGTATCCGAGTGTACCTAAGAAAATAACCATCAAATACGAGAAACTCGTACTTGTAATAAGGAATTACTCACTTAACCCTCTGAGGATTGATGACGCATTTCTTTTCTGTTTTCTGGCTATTATTTGACGATTGTATTTAAATGAGGAAGGGTATATGGAAGTCAGAGCGTTGATTGAGACAATTTTTGCTCTTTTTAGCTACCACAGATCTTTCCTAAGCTGAATAAAATCATCTAATGTTGGCCAGAAAAAAAAAGTATATATAGGCCTCTCTATATATATATATATATATAAATATATATAGAGGGTATAAAATACCCTCATTGTTCCCTGATTAAATAGCATTGTATGAATATTCCCATATTCAAAAATATGCTACAGGGGGGCAATGCCTAGTGAGTTAATTGCTCAATAGGTGGCGTTCTGAGAGTGAGGGTCCGAGTGTGGGGGGTGAGACTGTAAAGCGCAGAGGCGAGGCGGTTTCAGAGATGCAGTTGCTTCGAGCCGTGAAGCTTTGCATGTCTCACTCCCTAGACTGGAGCAAGACCTCACGGGCCTCACCATGTTCAGCGGTAGAGTATAAAGGCTATCAGCCTATGCCCGAGAGGGAGTAGTTGGAATATAGAATAAAAATAAATAAAAAATAAATATATATATACTGTATATATATATATAATTTTCCACACATAATTATTTCCTTATCCCGTTATCTGTGATTTTACGTATCAAAGTATAAAATAGTATGACTGAAAAGTGTATACAGTATATTAATGAAAGATTGTTTAATGTAAGAAACTGTTCCGGAAAGAGGTCAAGAAAGTTAGTAAGGGTGTGACAGATAAGAATGGGCGAGTGCTAGCAGAGAAGCAAGAGAGAGTTGGAGGGAGCACTTCAATGAATTTTTGAACGTAGGGAATGAAACGCCAGCAAACATAGTTGGATGGGTATGGAAGGGAGAAGAAGAGAACTAATGGAGGAGGAGGTGGGGATCAGGAGGTCAGGAGTGAGTGAGGCCTTGGAAAAAGTGAAGATGGGGAAAGCATCAGGGATAGAAGGAGTGTGTGGAGAAATGCTGAGGTATGGTGGTGAGATAGTGATTGAGTAAGTATGGAAAATGTGTACACTAGCTTGGGAGAAGTGAAGTGTGCCTTAAGACTGGAAGACAGGCATAATGATCCCCCTGTATATGAGGTAAGGGGAGAGAGAAGGGTGTTGTAATCACCAGGGGATATGTCTCCTAAGCATAGTAGGGAAGATGTACAGAAGGGTAGTGATCGAGAGAGTGAGAGCGAGAACAAAATTTAACATGGGTAGGTGAGGAGCTAAGGTTAAGGAAGGGAAGAGTGTGTGTAGACAGATATTTGCCTTGAAATATGTTGTAGAGATATACCTGGAGAAGGGACAAAAGTCATATGCTGCATTTATGGACTTGGAGAAAGACAACAACAGAGTTAATAGAGAAGGTCTGTGGAAATTATTGAGAATTGACGCAGTAGCTGGCAAGTTACTGAAAGCGGTGAAGAGCATGTACGAGGGTGCAAAGGCGGCAGTGCTCGTGGAAAATTGATAGAGAGATTTCTTTGATCTGAATGTTTGGTTAAAGCAAGGGTGTGTGATTTCCCCATGGTTGTTTAATATATATATGGATGGAGTCATGAAAGAAATACAAGGAATAGCAGTGGATATTGTAGAGCATGTTCATTTACAATTGTACTTAGAAACTAGTTTTACAGCCAAATAAAATTGCCTGTAGCTGACAGAATAATACAATAAAACTAAGAAAGTGAAATATGAATGAGTGAAAACTGACTTTTGCAGGAGTTTAATTGGAGTGTTGCAAAATATTTCATCAGCATGTCATAAATGTAAAAAAATTACACCACCATTCACTGCAAGAGCCGTACATATGAATTGACTATGGTGACCTACTGTTTTTCGCCCTCATACTCAACTTGTGCCACATAACCCGAGTCCCCGTCAACATAGTAGGTGACTTTCTTTGGTGTTGCTACCAGGGTCACTCTGAGAGGGTGATAATTCAGTTGTTGTGCTATCTGGTTTTGTATACCAAATTCAGTTTGCATGTGTTTACTCTTGTAACTGCATTGCATACAGTATACAGTATATATGCGTTTAGTATTTTCCTTCACAAGCTAAATTACCATTTCAAGTGCCATGGTTTAATTTGCAAGCAAGTGTAATTATGAAATTAACCCCTCCAACCCGGAAGGGCTCTTGAACGCCCATAACAACCTCGGCCCGCGCAACCCGGAAGGGCTCTTGAACGCCCATTGCTTGCGTGCGTGCTTTCGAATGCCGCGCGTACATTTTTGGTATCGTGGGACGGTAGGTGGCGCCACCAGGCGTAAACTACGCCACAGCAACAGTATCTACCCCGACGCCATCATGGACAGTACGCCAAATAGTGATTCCGCTGTGTCCGATACTGTGCTTCCTACGACGCCCTTGCTAGTTCGTCGCGCCTTACCCCGACGCCATCGCCTAAATGTGTTATCTCCCGGAGGTATTGAGACGACATTGAGACTTTATGAGCGAGCTGATGCCAAGCATAATGTTGATGATGAAGTCAGTGACGACTCCAGTAATTATAAGTCGAGTGATTATGGCCATGAGAGTGAGAAAGAAGAGCAATTCCTGGGATTTGCGAGAGAACATGACAGTGATGAGAGTGATGAAGGTGATGTACCAGTTGTTGAGGAAGCTGGTTTACCTAAAGACAGTGAACTTGAGAGAGTGAGTGAGTGGGAGAGTTCAAGGTCACTCACCAAATTTCGCATAAGTGACACGACTCCAAGCCCTTCCCCAGGTAAATCGCCTTTCAAGCTACATTTGTATAAGCAGAAAATACTTGAGAAGGCGGCCGCGGCAGCTAGGGAACAAGCAAAACTACTTGGTGAGGATGAGGCTGTGAGTGAGGGTCAGCGTGGTGACCCTTCTCGTCCGCCATTGTCTCCCTTATCTACCCACGCCACCCAAGATGACCCGGATGCCCCGCATTCTTCCCCATCACCCGCACCATTGCCAAGGGTTGAGGACCCCCCACTTTCGGCCTATTTGCCTCCTAGGTCCCCCGACAGGAGACATACTGCTACCGAAAAGGGGAAAGGTAGGAAATATACAAAAAAAATTGAGAAAAGTAAGAGAGTTTTGTTCGAGGCTCCCGCGGCGTCCACCCCGGCCGGCCCCAGCCATACGTCCTCGCAACTTTCCCCACGGTCCTCCCCACCTCTCCCGCCTTCAACATGTCTTCCTGAAGAAGTCTTTGAGCTCGCATCACCAATACCTGGGCCTAGTGACAGTGAAACATTGCTTTCTGTCACTCGTCGAAGGCCAAGGAGCCCAGGACCTCGGGGGGACACAGCCTCACCTGCCACTCCTTCCCCACCTCGCCCACCCGCACGCCGCCCATGCATCACTGGTTCCCCGCCAGATTATGTGGGGGCCACTGATGATGAAGGGCACCTCTCTGAAGACTCTGGCCATGATTACATAGGTCCACCGTCAGGGCAAGATGACCACTCTGACGATGACTATATGGACATCGACGACCCTCGACCCATCCGCTTGGCCCGGCGTCGTGCTGCCCGTCGTGCTGCCCGCCGCCCTGGCCGACGCCCTCGCCGCCCTAGGGCGCGCGCCTCCCGAGTTGGCCGTGGGCGTGCTGGGCCACCAGCTGGAGCTCCTCGTCAGCGTAGACAAAACCCATTCTACGTTTTTCAGTGGCAAGACGTAGTTGATGAGGATGGATACAACCCTGATGTGCCAGCTTTTGATGAGGTACTGGAGGGTTCAGGCATTACCCCCAATTTTCCTGCAGGCCCCAATGCTCCACACGAACTATTTGAGGCCTTCTTTGATGAGGAGGTGGTAGGCTATGTTGTCAAAGAGACAAATAAGCAGCACCAATTCCAGGTCCACTTTTTGGGCAAGGTGACCAAGGGCCACATGAGGCAGTGGACCCCAGTGACTCATAAAGAGTTCATGGTGTTCCTGGCACTCACCATGCTAATGCCTCATGTCAAGAAGCATAGGTTGCCTGACTATTGGATCACCAATGATCTGATATCCACCCCTGCCTTCGGGAAATATATGTCTCGCGACCGGTACCTTGATATCCTCGCAGCGCTCCATCTTGTCACCAACCTTGACGTCCACCTCCCAGACAAGCTGTGGAAGATTAGGACGTTGTACGAGATGATGCGAGAACGCTTCACCTCCTACTTCAAGCCCTTCCGCAAGGTCGTCATTGACGAGTCTCTTGTGCTGTTCTGGGGAAAACTCAGCTTCCGGCAGTACATCCCCTCAAAAAGACATCGCTTTGGCATAAAATTCTTTGTGCTGTGCGACTGCCAAACTGGCTATGTCCTGGACTTCCTGGTCTACAGCAGGAAGGAAGGGGACTTGCTTGTGGACCCCCTCATTGGCTTTGGCGGAGCAGTGGTGCAAGCCATGATGGACCGCTACTTTCACAAGAATCACGTCCTCTACACGGACAATTATTACACGTCCCCCACTCTCTCACAGTACCTGCATGAGCGCAAGACGGGGACTGTAGGCACAGTACTAGGGAAAAGGAAGGGCATGCCACCTTTCCCTCCAAAGACCAAAAAAGTTAATGTGTTCCGGAAGAAGTCGGGGCCCATTCTGGCTATCCACTGGCACGACCAGCGGAAGGTCAACCTCCTGACCACCATCCACAAGGGGGAAATGGTGGAGACTGGCAAGGTGGATCGCCGCACCCAGGCCAGGGTGACCAAGCCCGATGCTGTCCTGGACTACAACATCAACATGAGGCTGGTGGACAAGTCCGACATGCAGATAGGCTTCATTGACTGCCTGCGTACCTCGTGCAGATGGTACAAAAAGTTTTTTCTGCATATGGTGGACATGTCAGTTCTGAGTGCCTACAATATATACAAACTTCGGAATGTGAACACACCCATGAAGTTCAATAGCCTGCGGAGGTTCCAAAAGCAGGTGTTGACGGAGCTCCTGGAGAAGTATGCTACGCCACAGAGGGCAGTGGCACATCCTGGGCCCGCCGTTATTGACCGCTTGCAGTGTGCTCAATACTTGATTAGGCACAGGCTTGGTTCCCTGCCTCAGAATGAATCAGGAAGAACACAGCAGAAGCGGTGCCATGTCTGCTACAACAGCAGGGTGAGGCCGAGGCCAGGTAAAAAGTCAACCATGGAGTGTGTGGAGTGCAAGGTGGCACTCTGTGCTTTAGAGTGCTTCTTTGATTACCACTCCAAGCTGGAGTTCTAATAATCATACTGAAATTGCCAAATAAAATTACAATATGTACACTATAATTATATATAGGTAAAAAGTGGAAGAAAACCAATTTATTGTAATACAAAAGTCATGTATTATGAGAAAATTGATACAAATACAATTACACCATAATAATATGTGAAAGTGACACATATGTATATACCAAGTGACATTCATATGATTAGAACCTATAGAAATATATAAATCAGTGAAAAAAGACCCAATAAATTGTATATAAAACGTTTACAAATCATATAACTAAGTGAAAGTGAGACAAGACCTAATATTTGATGGCCAAAGTATAATAAATACCTGTGATAACGAATAATCAGTGCCTAATACAACAATAACCTACCTCAATTACTAATAAAATGTACGGTATCGAGTGAAAATGAGCATTATCAGTGACAGTGACACTCTCTAAAGCATATTTGTCAAAGTGAAAGTGACACAAGACCTAATATTTGATGGCCAAAGTATAATAAACACCATGTGATAATGAATAATCAGTGCCTAATACAACAATAACCTACCTCAATTACTAATAAAATGTACGGTATCGAGTGAAAATGAGCATTATCAGTGACAGTGACACTCTCTAAAGCATATTTGTCAAAGTGAAAGTGACACAAGACCTAATATTTGATGGCCAAAGTATAATAAACACCTGTGATAACGAATAATCAGTGCCTAATACAACAATAACCTACCTCAATTACTAATAAAATGTACGGTATCGAGTGAAAATGAGCATTATCAGTGACAGTGACACTCTAAAGCATATTTATCAAAGTGAAAGTAACACAAGACACAATACTTGATGACCAAAGAATAATAAACACCTGTAATAACGAATAATCAGTGCCTAATACAACAATAACCTACCTCAATTACTAATAAAATGTACGGTATCGAGTGAAAATGAGCATTATCAGTGACAGTGACACTCTAAAGCATATTTATCAAAGTGAAAGTGACACAAGACACAATACTTGATGACCAAAGAATAATAAACACCTGTAATAACGAATAATCAGTGCCTAATACAACAATAACCTACCTCAATTACTAATAAAATGTACGGTATCGAGTGAAAATTAGCAATATCAGTGACAGTGATACACTAATAAACATATTTTATATAATTGGCCTCAAAATAACTAGAAAAATATCAAATAAACATCACATTCTCAATATCAAACACTAAAATCGTCTAAGGGAGATAAATACTTTGGCGCGACGAGCGGCTAGGTGCGTCGTAGCCATGGCCGGGGCGACGCGTCCGAACGCGGGAAGAATTTGCCGCCGAAAAGCACTCGTCTTCCCGCGCTCACCATTATGCAACCAGAGGGGCTAGAGACCTCTACTCAACGCCATTCGACAGAGGAAGGTTTGTGGAACATTATTCGTTTTTATTCACAACATTACATGCCATATTCATTGACTTACAGAGTAGTTAACATAGCCCAAAGATCGTCAAAACACCCGGTACCGCAGCACAGTCGCAAGCTGTAGCCCCCGGGGCTGGAGGGTACAAGCAAACCAAAGTTATTTCAAATTGAAATTAATATATGCTGAATTATAATCTACAGTATATATATGACAGTTTATTTAACCCAGGGAATGTGTTAATCAAAGGTCCACTAGTGCAGGACCTTTATAGGTGAACTCCTACAAAATTTATTATATTTGCAATATAAAGCAATATTGCTGCTCCATATACACATATTTGTCTTGTCTAATGAGCATGTGAACATTGAAGAACCAGAAACTAGGTGTAAAGAGCAAATATCCACTGAAAAACCATATTATTGTGACGAGAGACTGACAAACAAATACATACGAGGGAGAGCAACATTGGTGTGCTCTCTTTGAGCCACACTGACGGCTATAGCTGTGGTCTCTCGCATGTAGGAGGGAGGGAGTAGGTACGGGAGATGTAGAGCAGGGTGACTAAATGTATTTGAGGCAGGAGGGAGGATTTATAGTGAGTGAGGGAAGGGAAAAGTAGAATAAATGAGGCGGGGGAAAGTTGAGGGAGAAAGGGGAAGACAAGAGGTGGTGGTAAGGAGACATGCCACTTAATCACATATTGCTTCCATTTCGCCGGCACTGGGTCGTTTTTTGTTGTTGTTTTTAAGTGTCATCTTCCAGAAGGAATTTCGCATTCGCCCAGTAAAATATTTTGAGAGTAACGTCACAGCTTAGAGGTAAAGGACTATTTTTCTACAGTGGTGTGCAGCTAGTCCATCCACTAACCTGCGTCACCCTTAAACCCCTTTCCCATTTTCCAGATATGGATGATGACATACTATGATCTGGTGTTCGTGGCTTTTTCTTGGTCAATTCGGGTGAAGATTCTTGTCATATCATATATGTCGTAACAGATCTTCGAGCGGCCAAAAAATGTAGAGCATCTTTGAAAATATTGGGGAATGTTGTGGCGTCTGACGATTTCATTCTTGGCATAAGTAGCTTGTCATAAGTTGTTCTTTGAGCATTCTTGGCATTAGTAACTTGCCTTAAGTGTTTCTTGGGTACTCCGAAACACATTTTAACGATACAGCATATTATTACAGCACATTACAATGAATTATAACAGCACATTATTACAGCACAGTACAACACATTAGTACAGTGCAATATAGCACCTTATTGTAACATATTACAGCACATTATTACAGCACAACTCAGCACATTATTTCAGCACATTACACCAAATTATTAGATCACGTTATAACAGTACAATATTACAGTATACCACATTATTACAGCACATTAAAACACATTATTACATAGTTTTTTCAGCACTATCGTATAAATACGATAGAATATGACTCTTTTGTGATCTCGTATGTCTCTGTGACGTCACGATCGCTCCTACAGCACGACGTAGGACGAGTAGATCGTATATTATAAGATTGTAAATAAGTTAAGTTATAAAAGGCCTAATATGCTATTAAGCAATATTGCCATGGTCTTATGTAGTATATATGAATGTATCGTATATATTAATATAATTTATCGTATAGAGCAACCTAGATGCGGTACGATAATTTGGGCTCCTGGCGGTTTGCCAAGGCAGCAAGGTGTGCTTTTGAGGAACGCCAGAGCCTTCACGAACACCAACCAGTTAACATCTAAATTTCCGCCCTCAGTTGATCGTGCTTTTGTGCCTCTAATCACAATACACATACAGCAATACACTCAGCTACACCATCACGACGCTCTC
Source organism: Paralithodes platypus (assembly GCA_032716605.1). Lineage (NCBI taxonomy): Eukaryota > Metazoa > Arthropoda > Malacostraca > Decapoda > Lithodidae > Paralithodes > Paralithodes platypus. The sequence goes on from CM064545.1 coordinate 18,839,004, forward strand.
ATCGACACCATGACTGACTGATATATAAGCATAATAATCATGTCCATTCCCATGTAATCATTTATTCTTTCTTTAACTTGACTCGAGTCTGGGGACCGAAGTCTCGTTCCCCATTGTCCACCGCCATATTGGGTAAACGTTCTCCCTTGCCTCATTGCCACGTGGAACTATTGGTGAGTTAATTCCTGGCTAATATTAACCCTTATAACCTTACCCTATATATACATTTATTATGTGAGACCTTTGGATATAAATTAGCTTGTTTCAGATTGAATTCAATTTAGATATAGAGTAGTTTTCATTTAGATTGATTTTATTTTGATTCATTATAGCTTAGTAATATTTAACTTCCATTGATAGTTTACCACATTGGTGCCCAGACCTCGGGAATTAGCTACCAGTATGGGATTTTAAGGCAATGAACAAGGGGACATATAACAGGATGCAGGAACAACTCTATGATAAACTGGCAAGGCTAGCCAAGCGATGGTTAGAGCCGGAATGCAGGGTTGTATCATTGCGCCTGCCTAAGTCCTGCATCCCACCCATCATCTTTCCCCAATAATTTTCTTTTCCGTTTCAGACTTCCTGTGACATAATTATGACCTGACCTAACATTTTTTCTTGTTCAATATGATCCATTAGTAGGTATTGCTATTTAGTGTACTATTTTTTCTCCATAACAAAGAAGTCCGCCGGTCGGCGTCTCTTAAATAGACTATTATTTGGCCGTTGTCTTTGTAACTTAACATTTAGATACATAGCCTATAGGCTTACATGCAAAATGAATAAAAACGATAAAGAGACACCGTCTAGTGGGGTGCTGATTAAAGCCCCTAAAAATCAAAGGGCGGGACTTCGGGGAGTATTAAATAGGCTAATTGTGGACGTCAACACTTTCATCACTACTGCTGAACTAGAGGAATTTGAGGCTAGATTAGAAAACGTCCAGGCTACCCACGGTCGTATTACGGCTCTGAGTGAGGTGATTGTGGCTGACATGATAGAGGAGGAAGAGATAGTTACAGAGTGTGATAATCGCGCCCTCTATGACGAACCTGTCTTTAGAGCGAAGTACCTATTACAGCGTGCTGTCGCGAGTAAGAAGGGAGGCGATAATGAGGCCCATAGAAGGGCTGACCCAAAACATACTGTACACCTCCCAAAGCTCAATCTTCCTACATTTGGGGCCAAGTTAACCGAGTGGTTAGCTTTCTGGGACGTATTTCGATCTACGGTTCATGAATCCTCTTTGGATAATGTCCGCAAGTTTCACTATCTGAAGGGACAAATGGAAGGAGAGGCCTTACATTTAATAGAGGGTTTTGCAGTAGTGGGTGGTAGTTATCTTGAAGCGGTACACTTATTAGAGTCCACATACGGGGATAGAGAGCAGTTGAAGATGGCCCATGTCGTTGCCTTGTTGGGGCTCGCAGAACCACAGTATAAGGTTAATGAGTTGACAAACTTCAGGGCAAATATGGAGTGCCATACTCGATGGCTAGACACCCTAGGGCTTACCATGCAGGAAATGATAGTCATTATCTTGCGTCAGAAGCTTCCTATGGCAATACTTGATAAGGTAAGATCATTTGAGCTGGGGGAGTTCAAAACTCAGTTCAGCAAGGAGATCAATAATCTACAGTTGAGCAAAGAGAGAATGTATGTGTCGGGAGGGAGTGAGAATGTGGAGAAGAGGGGAACAATAAGCATGACAGTGGGGACTAAAGAAAAGAAAGAGGGTGCGTATAAGAAACCTGCTCAGATTCTATGTAAGCTATGTAACAACAATCATAAATGGAGTTTCTGCGTAAAATACCCAACAAATGAGACAAAACTAGCACAGGCGAAAAGATTGAAGCTATGTGTAGGTTGTCTAAGTAAAGAACATGGTATGCAGGGACAATGTACTGCTACATACTTAAGGCCCTGTCGCCACTGCAAAGGACATCACTTTGATAAGTTGTGTCCTACAGCAGATAAAGCCAAAGACGTAACAAAAGAGGGTACTACAACTGTGGCACTAGGTAGCATGCAAGATCAGAAAACATCTCGCTGACACTCATGAGGACACAAGTAAACTATCTCGCGGATTATATATTGACAATTTGCAGGGTTCTAGCGATAGTCAGGATGATTTGTTATATGCTTACTGGCAAGCACGCAGATTGTTTGCGGATGCACATCTATTTCTCCGCGAGTGGGTTACTAATAGTGAAGATCTTCAAAGTTTAATACAGGTGGACGGTACGGCATCTCTTAACCAGGAAAAGTCCAGAAATTTGGGGATGATCTGGCAACCTAAACATGACATACTAACTTTTCAAACAAGGTCTTTTGCTCAGCAGACAGGAGCGCACACCAAAAGAAGTCTGTTGAGCAAAGTTGCGCAATTTTTTGATCCTTTGGGTCTAGCATTACCCGTTACCATAAGAGCTAGGATTCTAATGCAGGAAGTTTGGAGACGTAAATTAGGATGGGATGACAGTTTGCCCGAGGACCTGAATGACCAAGGGACATTGTTGTTGAATGAATATGCCATCCTATGTACTAAACCTATACCTCGTAAAGTGGCGGCGTTCGGTGACGTTACGTTACACACGTTTTGCGATGCTAGCGCCACGGCATACGGGGTAGCCATATATGTTGTTACTTCATTTGGGGCACATTTAGTTACAGCCCGGGCCAAGGTAGCCCCGGTTAAAAAGGTAACTATCCCTAAAATGGAATTGACTGCCATGCTGCTATTAGCACGTCTGGTGCAACATGTACGTGCAGCATACGAGAGCGAATTAAATATTGAAATCGTTCACGTATGGTGCGATAGTCAGGTCGCACTCAACTGGATACATAGCAAGAAGTCTCTGCCAGTTTATGTGCGGAATAGGGTAGATGAGATTAGAGCCCTTTTGCCAGACGTTGCTTATCATTATGTAAATACAAAAGAAAACCCTAGTGATCTCATAATTAAGGGTATAACGGCTAGCCAATTAATGAAGTCCGAATTGTGGTGGCATGGTCCAAAGTGGCTGCTCCATGAAAGTGAATGGACGATTTGGCATGCTGTTGGTGAGGGACCTCTGCCCCTGAAACAGTGGCAGTTACAGCCCAACCAAATGAGCCACCGGGTCCTATCATAAAGTGGGCAAGATTCGGTGACTATAATAAACTAGTCAGAGTTGTAGCTTGGGTGTTGCGATATGTATCCAATCTCAAGCTTACAGTAACGGGCCAACTCTGCAACAGGGGTCACAACATTGATGCTCGTGAATTTAAAGCAGCTGAAGTAACTTTGATCAAATGGGTTCAAGTAGAAACCTTTTTCAATGAATTAGAATCCTTGAAAAGCTCGAATAAGACATTAATGCCTAATATAGTGCATCAACTAAGGTTGCACCTAGGCAATGGCCTCATCAGGTGTGAGGGTCGCCTGAAGTGGTCGGGTGTACCAGACGGCACAAACCGCCCTATACTTATGCCAACAAGACATCACGTTACTGATCTATTGATCATACGTGCACATAGGGAAGTAAAACACTACGGGGTATGTCATATTATATCAAATTTACGTCTCACATGGTGGATACCCAGAGTTCGACAAGTAGCTCGACACGTAGTAAGAAAGTGTGTAATATGCCAGAGACTAAAGGGTAAACCATATGCAACTGGACCAGCTCCACCTCTACCTGAATGCCGTGTAAAGCACGTAGAACCTTTCCAAGCGGTAGGTTTAGATTACACAGGGCATTGAAGACGAGGGAGCATGAGAAGGTTTATATATTATTGTTTACCTGTGCAACGTCTCGAGCGGTACACCTAGAACTATGTGATAATATGTCTAGCGAAGAATTTATGCTGGCGTTCAGACGGTTTTGTGCCCGTCGTTCATTCCCTCAACTCATTCTTAGCGACAATGCTCCCACTTATGTCCAAGCATCAAAATATCTAAAGGATATGAGTAGTGATCCTACTATCATCACTTTTTGGGGAGAGAAGAAGTGCGAATGGAGGTTCATTCCAGTTAAGGCACCTTGGTTTGGTGGAATGTGGGAACGGTGTGTCGGCATAGTAAAGTCAGGACTCAGAGCGGTTGTAGGACGTGCTCTATTAAAGAAGAGTGAGTTGACGACAGTCCTCACAGAGATAGAGGCAGTCGTGAATGATCGCCCGCTTACATATGTGTACACCGACCTGCAAGAACCACTACCATTAACGCCAGCTCACTTGCTATATGGGAAACCATTGACTGCGTTTCCATCTGATTTACAATCCATAGTAGAGTTAGAGGATCCCTCGTTGTACTCTGAAGTAGCGGTGTCTAAGAGATACCAGTATATATCCAGGATAATCGAGGATTTTAGGAAACGGTGGATTAGTGAATATCTGCTAGAATTGAGGGAAAGGACTGTTACTCCCTCTGGTAGACCAACGGCACCTACAGTTGGCGAAGTTGTTTTAATTAAAGAAGATAGTCCTCGTTTATACTGGAAATTAGGCCGCGTATTGGAGGTATACAAGGGGGCAGACTCTGTAGAGCGGGTGGCGCTATTGAAGACAGCCACTGGAACTACTGTTTGTCCTATCGCACGTTTGTACGCTTTGGAGCTCGATTCCGCATTGCAATCTGATGCTCCACCTGTTATTGCTGGGTCCGAGGATTCTCAAAGGAACGACTCACCTCTTACTGATGGTGATCATTCTCGGACCGGGACGCGTCCCAGACGCGCTGCTGCTGGCGCCGTCGACTTGTGGCGTCAGAAGATAGCCTCTGGGCAACTGTAGGTTTAAGGTGGGGTTCAGGTCTTTTCTTTGTGGGGGGAGTGTATCGTATAAATACGATAGAATATGACTCTTTTGTGATCTTGTATGTCTCTGTGACGTCACGATCGCTCCTACAGCACGACGTAGGACAAGTAGATCGTATATTGTAAGATTGTAGATAAGTTAAGTTATAAAAGGCCTAATATGCTATTAAGCAATATTGCCATGGTCTTATGTAGTATATATGAATTTATCGTATATATTAATATAATTAATCGTATAGAGCAACCTAGATGCGGTACAATAATTTGGGCTCCTGGCGGTTTGCCAAGGCAGCAAGGTGTGCTTTTGAGGAATGCCAGAGCCTTCACTAACACCAACCAGTTAACATCTAAATTTCCGCCCTCAGTTGATCGTGCTTTTGTGCCTCTAATCACAATACACATACAGCAATACACTCAGCTACACCATCACGACGCTCTCATCGACACCATGACTGACTGATATATAAGCATAATAATCATGTCCATTCCTATGTAATCATTTATTCTTTCTTTAACTTGACTCGAGTCTCGGGACCGAAGTCTCGTTCCCCATTGTCCACCGCCATATTGGGTAAACGTTCTCCCTTGCCTCATTGCCACGTGGAACTATTGGTGAGTTAATTCCTGGCTAATATTAACCCTTATAACCTTACCCTATATATACATTTATTATGTGAGACCTTTGGATATAAATTAGCTTGTTTCAGATTGAATTCAATTTAGATATAGAGTAGTTTTCATTTAGATTGATTTTATTTTGATTCATTATAGCTTAGTAATATTTAACTTCCATTGATAGTTTACCACAAGCACATAATGTCAGCATAGTAAAGCACATTATTATATAATTGTGCATTACAACACATTATTACAACACAGCTCCACTGAGCTGTAGTAATTTGGCGTAATGTGCTGAAATAATGTTCTGTAATAATGCACTGTACTGCATTAATGTGATGTAATAATTTGATGTAATGTGCTTTACGATGCTGTAATAATGTGCTGTACTGACCTGTAATAATTTTCTGTATTGTAATGTACTGTAACAATGTCCTATAGTGATGTGCTGTAATAACGTGTTGTACTGTGCTGTAATAATGTGCTGTACTGTGCTGTAATAATGTGTTGTACTGTGCTGTAATAATGTGTTGTACTGTGCTGTAATAATATGATGTACTGTGTTGTAATTATGTGCTGTAATAATGTGTTGTACTGTGCTGTGATAATGTGTTGTACTGTGCTGTGATAATGTGTTGTACTGTGCAGTAATAATGTGTTGTACTGTGTTGTAATAATGTGCTGTACTGTGCTGTGATAATGTGTTGTACTGTGCTGTAATAATGTGTTGTACTGTGCTGTAACAATGTGTTGTACTGTGCTGTAATAATGTGCTGTACTGTGCTGTAACAATGTGTTGTACTGTGCTGTAATAACGTGCTGTACTGTGCTGTAATAATGTGCTGTACTGTGCTATTATAACGTGCTGTACTGTGCTGTAATAATGTGCTGTACTGTGTTGTAATAATGTGTTGTACTGTGCTGTAATAATGTGTTGTATTGTGCTGTAATAATGGGTTGTACTGTGCTGTAATAATGTGTTGTACTGTGCTGTAATAATGTGTTGTACTGTGCTGTAATAGCGTGTTGTACTGTGCTGTAATAATGTGCTGTACTGTGCTGTAATAATGTGCTGTACTGTGCTGTAATAATGTGCTGTACTGTGTTGTAATAATGTGTTGTACTGTGCTGTAATAATGTGTTGTACTGTGCTGTAATAATGTGTTGTACTGTGCTGTAATAATGTGTTATACTGTGCTGTAATTATGTGCTGTAATAATGTGCTGTACTGTGCTGTAATAATGTGCTGTACTGTGCTGTAATAATGTGTTGTACTGTGTTGTAATAATGTGCTGTACTCTGCTGTAATAATGTGCTGTACTGTGCTGTAATAATGTGCTGTACTGTGCTCTAATAATGTGTTGTACTGTGCTGTAATACTGTGTTGTAATAATGTGCTGTACTGTGTTGTAATAATGTGTTGTACTGTGCTGTAATAATATGTTGTACTGTTCTGTAATAATGTGCTGTACTGTGCTGTATTAATGGGTTGTACTGTGCTGTAATAATATGTTGTACTGTTCTGTAATAATGTGCTGTACTGTGCTGTAATAATGAGCTGTACTGTGCTGTAATTATGTGCTGTACTGTGCTGTAATAATGTGCTGTACTGTGCTGTAATAATGTGCTGTACTGTGCTGTAATAATGTTCTGTACTGTGCTGTAATAATGTGCTGTAATGTGTTGTAATAATGTGTTGTACTGTGCTGTCATAATGTGCTGTACTGTACTGTAATAATTTGCTATACTGTGCTGTAATAATGTGTTGTACTGTGCTGTAATTATGTGCTGTGCTGTAATAATGTGTTGTACTGTGTTGTAATAATGTGCTGTACTGTGCTGTAATAATGTGTTGTACTGTGCCGTAATAATGTGTTGTACTGTGTTGTAATAATGTGCTGTACTGTACTGTAACAATGTGTTGTACTGTGCTGTAATAACGTGCTGTACTGTGCTGTAATAATGTGCTGTACTGTGCTATTATAACGTGCTGTACTGTGCTGTAATAATGTGCTGTACTGTGTTGTAATAATGTGTTGTACTGTGCTGTAATAATGTGTTGTACTGTGCTGTAATAATGGGTTGTACTGTGCTGTAATAATGTGTTGTACTGTGCTGTAATAATGTGTTGTACTGTGCTGTAATAGCGTGTTGTACTGTGCTGTAATAATGTGCTGTACTGTGCTGTAATAATGTGCTGTACTGTGCTGTAATAATGTGCTGTACTGTGTTGTAATAATGTGTTGTACTGTGCTGTAATAATGTGTTGTACTGTGCTGTAATAATGTGTTGTACTGTGCTGTAATAATGTGTTATACTGTGCTGTAATTATGTGCTGTAATAATGTGCTGTACTGTGCTGTAATAATGTGCTGTACTGTGCTGTAATAATGTGTTGTACTGTGTTGTAATAATGTGCTGTACTCTGCTGTAATAATGTGCTGTACTGTGCTGTAATAATGTGCTGTACTGTGCTTTAATAATGTGTTGTACTGTGCTGTAATACTGTGTTGTAATAATGTGCTGTACTGTGAGGTAATAATGTGTTGTACTGTGCTGTAATAATATGTTGTACTGTTCTGTAATAATGTGCTGTACTGTGCTGTATTAATGGGTTGTACTGTGCTGTAATAATATGTTGTACTGTTCTGTAATAATGTGCTGTACAGTGCTGTAATAATGAGCTGTACTGTGCTGTAATTATGTGTTGTACTGTGCTGTAATAATGTGCTGTACTGTGCTGTAATAATGTGCTGTACTGTGCTGTAATAATGTTCTGTACTGTGCTGTAATAATGTGCTGTAATGTGTTGTAATAATGTGTTGTACTGTGCTGTCATAATGTGCTGTACTGTGCTGTAATAATTTGCTATACTGTGCTGTAATAATGTGTTGTACTGTGCTGTAATTATGTGCTGTGCTGTAATAATGTGTTGTACTGTGTTGTAATAATGTGCTATACTGTGCTGTAATAATGTGTTGTACTGTGCCGTAATAATGTGTTGTACTGTGTTGTAATAATGTGCTGTACTGTGCTGTAATAATGTGTTGTACTGTGCCGTAATAATGTGTTGTACTGTGTTGTAATAATGTGCTGTACTGTTCTGTAATAATGTGTTGTACTGTGCTGTAATAATGTGCTGTACTGTGCTGTAATAATGTGTTGTCCTGTGTTGTAATAATGTGCTGTACTCTGCTGTAATAATGTGCTGTACTGTGCTGTAATAATGTGCTGTACTGTGCTGTAATAATGCGTTGTACTGTGCTGTAATACTATGTTGTAATAATGTGCTATACTGTGTTGTAATAATGTGTTGTACTGTGCTGTAATAATGTGCTATACTGTGTTGTAATAATGTGCTGTACTGTGCTGTAATAATATGTTGTACTGTTCTGTAATAATGTGCTGTACTGTGCTGTAATATTTTTGTTGTACTGTGCTGTAATAATGTGTTGTACTGTGCTGTAATAATGTGCTGTACTGTGCTGTAATAATGTGCTGTACTGTGCTGTATTAATGTGTTGTACTGTGCTGTAATAATGTGTTGTACTGTGTTGTAATAATGTGCTGTACTGTGCTGTAATAATGTGCTATACTGTGTTGTAATAATGTGCTGTACTGTGCTGTAATAATATGTTGTACTGTTCTGTAATAATGTGCTGTACTGTGCTGTAATATTTTTGTTGTACTGTGCTGTAATAATGTGTTGTACTGTGCTGTAATAATGTGCTGTACTGTGCTGTAATAATGTGCTGTACTGTGCTGTATTAATGTGTTGTACTGTGCTGTAATAATGTGTTGTACTGTGTTGTAATAATGTGCTGTACTGTGCTGTAATAATGTGATGTACTGTGCTGTAATAATGTGTTGTACTGTGCTGTAATAATTTGTTGTACTGTGCTGTAATAACGTGTTGTACTGTGCTGTAATAATGTGCTGTACTGTGCTGTAATAATTTGTTGTACTGTGTTGTAATAATGTGTTGTACTGTGCTGTAATAATGTGTTGTACTGTGCTGTAATAATTTGTTGTACTGTGCTGTAATAACGTGTTGTACTGTGCTATAATAATGGGTTGTACTCTGCTGTAATAATGTGTTGTACTATGCTATAATAATGTGTTGTGTTGTGCTGTAATAATGTGCTGTAGTGTGCTGTAATAATGTGTTGTACTGTGCTGTAATAATGTGTTGTACTGTGCTGTAATAATGTGTTGTACTGTGCTGTGATAATTTGTTGTACTGTGCTATAATAATGGGTTGTACTCTGCTGTAATAATGTGTTGTACTGTGCTGTAATAATTTGTTGTACTGTGCTGTAATAACGTGTTGTACTGTGCTGTAATAATGTGCTGTACTGTGCTGTAATAATTTGTTGTACTGTGTTGTAATAATGGGTTGTACTGTGCTATAATAATGGGTTGTACTCTGCTGTAATAATGTGTTGTACTATGCTATAATAATGTGTTGTGTTGTGCTGTAATAATGTGCTGTAGTGTGCTGTAATAATGTGTTGTACTGTGCTGTAATAATGTGTTGTACTGTGCTGTAATAATTTGTTGTACTGTGCTATAATAATGGGTTGTACTCTGCTGTAATAATGTGTTGTACTGTGCTATAATAATGTGTTGTGTTGTGCTGTAATAATGTGCTGTAGTGTGCTGTAATAATGTGTTGTACTGTGCTGTAATACCGTGTTGTACTGTCCTGTAATCATGTGCTGTACTGTGTTGTACTGTGCTGTACTGTGATGTAATGATGTGTTGTACTGTGCTGTACTGTGTTGTAATAATGTATTGTACTTTGCTGTAATAATGTGCTGTACTGTGCTGTAATAATGTGTTGTACTGTGCTGTAATAATGTGTTATACTGTGCTGTAATAATGTGTTATACTGTGCTGTAATACCGTGTTGTACTGTGCTGTAATAATGTGCTGTACTGTGCTGTAATAATGTGTTATACTGTGCTGTAATACCGTGTTGTACTGTGCTGTAATAATGTGCTGTACTGTGATGTAATAATGTTTTGTACTGTGCTGTAATAATGTGTTATACTGTGCTGTAATACCGTGTTGTACTGTGCTGTAATAATGTGCTGTACTGTGATGTAATAATGTTTTGTACTGTGCTGTAATAATGTGTTTTACTGTGTGTAATAATGTGCTGTAATAATGTGCTGTTCTGTGCTGTAATGATGTGTTGTACTGTGTTGTAATAATGTATTGTACTGTGTTGTAATAGTGTGCTGTACTGTGCTGTAATAATGTGCTATACTGTGCTGTAATAATGTGTTGTACTGTGCTGTAATTATGTGCTGTGCTGTAATAATGTGATGTACTGTGCCGTAATAATGTGTTGTACTGTGTTGTAATAATGTGCTGTAATAATGTGTTGTACTGTTCTGTAATAATGTGTTGTACTGTGCTGTAATAATGTGCTGTACTGTGCTGTAATAATGTGTTGTACTGTGTTGTAATATTGTGCAGTACTGTGCTGTAATAATGTGCTATAATATGGTGTTGCAATGTCCTGTAATAATTTGGTGTACTGTGGTGTAAGAATGTGCTGTACTGAGCTGTATTATATTACTGTTCAGTACTGTGCTGTAATAATGTCCTGTAATGATGTGCTGTAAGAATGTGTTGTAATGTGCTGTAATAGTGAGCTGTAAGAATGTGCTGTAAAAATGTGCTGTATTGTGCTGTGCTGTAATAATGTCATATACTGTGCTGCAATAATGTGTCTTTGCTGTGCTTGGGATTCGTACTATAGGTCTTAGCTATTCATTTAGGTATGCTTAGGTGCATCTTAGGTATCGTTGGTCATTGTACACAGTTACTTAAATTACCGTTGAAATTTGCATTTGACAGTTGTCTCAACAGTTCGTGACTATGGTCGTAGGTTTGTCGTAGGCACTTTGTAGCAATATGTATCTAATTATGAATCAAGTTCGTGGAACAAAGAATTCGTGGTCAAGTCCTCAAGACACACTGTGATATTTAGATCGGGATATGTCATCGTCCAGTTCTTGAAAGAGGGAAATCCCCTTTAGGTAAGCAGTACGGATTTGAATATAGTTTGCTTCCATAGACCGGTTGCCGACCAAGGCTAACGACTCCCATCCACCTAATAGCAACCAAACATTTAAATAATGTTATATATACAGTATATATATATTATTATTTTTTTGCAAAGTGTTACTCATCCATTTAGACGAGCGTAATTTGTGTCATGTATTATACAAGAATACCTGAAGAGCAAATACTAATGGAAACATACAAATTATATCAAATAGAATTGCTCTTCACAAGTAATACTTCCTTTAATTTACAGTTGATAACCCAAGAAGTTAAACAAAATATCCCAATAAGACTATTAGAATATATTCCTAATTTGTAAGGTTCATATGACAAGTCATGACAATACTAATCTTGGAATGAACAGTTTCTATCCCTTAATTTCTTCTACACAAGTAATTAACCCCGCCTATACCGGCGACGTCCTTTTCATTTTGTTTTGGCTACTATTAGACGATTTTCTTCTGCTTAGGAAGGACGTATACCAATTAATAAGCTACATAAAATTGTCTTAATATAGCTGAAATCAAATACAAAAGACATCGTCGGTACAGAAGGGGTTAAGGAACATTAACATTAATCTTAACATTAATCCTCCATTGTAAACCCTAATGCGTTTGAATAGATTAATGAAAGAATGTGGTCCTACTGGGATTCGAACTCGGGACACCACACCCAGAACATAAGCATCTAACCCATTACACCACCAACACATAGGCCTATTGGGCATTTACCCAGAGTGCATATATGATCCTAAGCATCTTATTCTATTTTTAACAATCACTATTTAGCTACTATCGTTATCCATATGTTTATCGGATCTTCAGAATTTCACTTGCATTCATCAACCGTGAAAGTGTTTTGCCCATACCACACCCTTCTTAACTAGCTCAGAGACCTACATGTCTGGCAAAGTTCAGAGGTAAAAGTCAATTTAATTTTGTCTTTACTATAAATGACTATCCAGTTACATTGCCCCCGAAAACATTGGTAACTTTGTATTCTAATATGTTTAGCAAATTAACAGAAGCATCTTCATTTTTTTTCATGAGGGAAGGACAAAGGTATGATTAAATATATAGTTTATGTCATAATATAATGCCAGCTGTTTTGAAATATTCGAATTGCTCCCATGATTCACCATTTTAGTGCTTTCTTCTGTCCATCTAATTTTCAGTCTGCTATCTTTTTATATCTGACTCCTTTGTTTTCCTTTGTTAAATAATTAACCTCTATCCTCTCCTACTCTTTATAACCAAACCATTTCAAAGCATATGTACCATCTGTTTCAATATGACCTAGTTCATAATTATGAGTAAGCCATAATTAGAATATACCAATATAAATCTTTAAACCCAAATTGTGTTCTATAAATACATGTTCAGATTAGTGGACACATATTATGGCTTATTACTGAACTTTCTGGCAGCGTTGCCAGTCGTACGATAATTATAGTACAAATACAATAATTTGACCATTTGTGCAATGTACAATACCAGGTGTACAATAATGCGATAATTCAGGAATTTATACAATAATTCAGTGCAGATATACAATAATATGAACATTGTTGAACACATGGTAAAACAAATATAGAAAAATGGCATCTCTCCGTTATCGGTAGCTATTAAGTTGAAATCAACTTAAATACCGATTTCCACAATATTTATATAACCAGTCATAACACCTGTAGGCTATTCATACATACAGTAGACAAAGGACACACCTACATACATACAAACTTTTATAAACCATCTATAGTATATATTTATGTTATGACAAATTCATAAGAATGTCTCAGACTATCCTTCCAATATTGTGACGATTTGCCCCCCTTTATGGTAGGCCTACACTATGTTGGCTAATCCTAGAGTTTACTCCCTCAGCATATTTGATTTTAATAAACTTGTACAGCAAATGTTGCTACTGATATTAGTGCACAAATATTATTTTGTTTCACTACCATTCAAAATTTAGAATAAAAATAACTGCGTTATTGTGTTTTTCATTTAAGCTTTGATAACTAGTTCTAGAAATAGGTCTATATAGGTGAAAACCATGATACTGTATGATGAAAACTTTGTACGATAATATTGATGCAAATACGATAATTTTGACATGTTTGGTACGATATTTTAGCCAAATCTACCTGGCAAGGCTGCTTTCTGGGGTAAAGGTATTGTTTCCGCTAACCATTTGGAAACACATTTGTATGTTGATTTTCGGTGATTGTGAAGTAGACTAAAGTATATTATAAGTATTATGTGAGTGCTGTTTTGAACTTCATATAGATTTTGTATTTTTCCAAAAAAATCTAAATTAATATTCATTGCGATTCCTGGCAATTTATATCTACTTTCAGTATAATTTCATGTTAAATTTGCTTTTACACGTACCTTGCGTTATTCAAATATAATACAGCTATATATATTTTAGGTAAGGTTACGAAAGGTAGGTTAAGTTAGATTATGGCAGCATCTTTCCATAAGTGTTTAGGAGGTTACAGATTGGTAACCAAGGTGTGAAAGCCTATGTAAACAAACTCGGAGATGCTGTCAACCGTTCGTGGTTGCTATGTTTAGAGGACAATACATTCGAAACGTATACTTAGAATACCTTAATCTTCTTTAAACTCAGAAACGCACTCAATTTATTTGCTCATTTTCTATTTAGATAAAAATAAGGAAGGAGTACAAGGCGGTCAGTGGAAACTACAACTTTACCCTTGTTGGTATGGTCTTCCATATTATTGTATATCGCATTTGGTCATCGAATGCTTTATACCAAAGGTACATGTTCTTATATTAGCAAAAATATTCAGTATTCACGGGATATTCAATGAAAGATATTCACGCCAAGAAAACATTTGAAAGTGGCTTTCATTGTCAAATCAAGTCTGTAATGTACCCTAATTTAGCATTTGATGACCAATTTGAAAGTGTTTAATATATTATTACAGGTGCTTGTACTACGTATTTCAATGTTTTAAAAGTTATGTTTTTTGTCTGGATAAATGCCAATGCTAACTCGCATGTATATTGCAAGATACAGAACATAGATTATTTTTTATCTTTCGAGATTGAAGACCGCTACTTGCAGTCACAGTGATGCTACCTGAATCATACTGAATGTAGACATATAATTATTTAGTATAAAGGAAGTTGTGATAGTATTATAATGTGCAATTATATGCATACATAGTATCTGTTATTTTCTGTATAAGCCCTAATTCATACATTCAAGTATAAATAACCTGTCACCATTATGTATTTTCCTGTAAGCATATAATGATTAGATCGAACTATGTGATAGTAAAAAAAGTTAGGGTAAATTGTATATTTTATTACAGAAGACTGCACGGAGTACTAATAGGAGGACCATTACAAATAATCTTTACAAGAAAAATGTACTGTAAATGTGATTAAGTGGTCATTTACAAGACCAAATCTATTTAAAAATCAGTATATGCATCAAATATTTGTTGAATCCAATTACATTAGCTTCATGTACAGTAGCCCAACTAAATTCTGCGACAAAATATTAGGTACGTGGCACCTGTCAGTGTCTAGTTTGGGCTCCCGTCCCAAGCTCGTGTCTAGCAGAGACCCGTGGTGTCTAGGCAGGCGCCGCCACCACCTGAGCTACCACAGCCAGGGTACACGTACAGACACAGTACTCGTACACCACGTTGGGCGCTACATATGACAATATTGCTATCATTATTTGTTTGTATCATAATAGAAGGCTATCTCTCTCTCTCTCTCTTCCTTCGTTAAATACAAACATATAATTTTACGCACGACAAACTACTTTATAGATCCATTTCTATACATAAATTAAAATGAATACAATGAGTTGCACAGATTGTATCATATAATCTATTATACACTTGTTAGTAATTGTTCTAATCAGAACCCCTATTAAACACTATACTTGGTGTTGGTGTAGAAAGTATTCGAGAAACGGGTAGTCAATCTCTACATATATCTCATGATCTACTCATATATAAGTATTTAGCCCATATACAATATATGTATATATATATATATATATATATATATATATTTTATTTTTTTTTATTTTTGTAGTTATAAGATGTTATGCGGTCAGGATTAGCGCCAAGTTCGCTGGCACCGGGTATATATTGTATGAGTTATTCTAAACGTTTATATGTATTCGATGTTACTAAAAAAAAAAATATATATACAGCTAAATGACTGAGAGACTTAATTTGTCTGGACGTCAATAGCATCTGAGGTGAAGCCAATGATCTTGGGGGCTAATAAGTGATTGAGGTCCGAATGTTTTTGTGCGAACTGCTGTATGGATTCTTCCCCTGCCACTTTTTGTTTTTCTCCTTTCATGTGTTTCTTGTGGATAGTCCCTACCCCTTGTGGGAATAAGGGCTGGCTACTGACTAAATTGCAAACGTCAAATTGAGAGGAGTATGCTGCTGTCACAATTGTTAAGCGCTTAATCATCAATCTTGTAATGGAATTTAACCGTGTTGGCTGCGAGTGTCTCGTTATCTATTAACCTTTCTTTTCCCAAGCATACAAATCGATAAACAAAGACAAAAAAATACCTCCAAAGATATTGACATGTCAGTAAAGTTTTCGATAAATATCCACATGAAAGATTGCTGATTAAAGAAGCAGCTCTTGGAATGGGGCGAACTATATTACGTGAATTAGACCATGGCTAATTAGTAGGAAACAAAAAATTAACATTAACAGTAGCCTATGCAATCATATTGGGTGTAGTGAAGGTTGGGATCTTACACGATGGTCAGTTTTAGTTCCTCAATTGTTCATCTTTTACATTAACGACCTAGCTTGACTTAGGCCTAACTAAAAAGATTGGTAATTTTTCTAATGACACTAAAAATAGGTTGAATTGTTGATCCTGATAACAATTCATGCTCTCCAAAAATAATTTGATACACTACCCGAATAGGCAATACATGCAGTTTACTGAGTTTAGTTAAAATTGGGAAATCGACAACAAATGTCAGGATATAAATTTAACAATATTTACTTCGTCAATAATTACGCGCCATATATCTCCCGTATAAGGAGATTCAATAGCTCAATGCATTCTTGTGATGTCCGATTTCATTACCCATCTACCTTACTCAAGGCCAGGGTAGCCAGTAACCACCAGCTATATCTCAGAAGAAAAAATATATAATTTGTTCACCAATCTGAGTGGTGACAGGGGCAAGACGCAATATCAGTGGTATCTAGATGGCTAAATAACATGGAATTAAGTAACTCAATCATTACAAAAGATTTGGAAGTCATCGTCAGTCGTGATATGAAACCAAAAAAACAATGCAACATTGTTTGAAATCAGAGTTTTTAGATAGATATCTAGAAGCGTGAATAACAACAAATGTAATTTTAAAATTTCACCCGTCCTTATAGTAAGGCTTCACATGGATTATGTTTCTAATTTTGCTGTCCATTGTCCATATATTGATTGGAAGTGACGGTACAAAGAAGAATGGCAAAACAATCCAGAATAATAGAACATTAGAACATTAATAATATTCTAACGCCTGACGACTAAGGCCAAATGACACGGAATTATAGCCAGAATGGGTTAGAACATTATGGGTTAGAACATGTTAAATTTTAACAGAAGTAAAAGATTATTGAGGTAGTGAATATCATGAAATACATGCTATGGTCAGTACAAAAGAAAGGGGATATTAGGCTTGCATATATTAGAAGTGTAGAGTACGAGAGGATATGATACAAATGCTTAAGTTGTAAGTGGGAAACGGACTGCTGCACCGTGATAAGCATGCAAAAGTTTGGTAGATATGTGAAATAGGCTACCGATTGCTACAGTAGGATCAATAACGACAGAAAGCTTAGAAACATAATTAGATAGGCACATGGCTGTGATGTGCTGATTGTCAATGGGATCCGCCGTGAATGGGCCAGTCCATGGTATAAAGACTAATATTAGTCTTTATACCATGGGCCAGTCAGCCCATGGAGTGAGTCCTCTGAAAAAATCCCTCTTTCATGATTTTTGTTTATGTTAATGTTTATGTAGGCCTAGTGGAATCAGGACGCGTATTTGGCAGTTTATTCAGACTAGCATTATACTATTATATTCAGAGTAGAAAAGGAGACTCTTTTATTCAGAGTAGAAAGGGAATATGAAAGTCAAAGGGTAAATATGACATAGTATGTGTCCCTATACTTCCTACAGAACCTCCTTAAGTTGTATAAACCCTCTAATGAAAAGCCCGATTAAACTGCCAAAATTAGTCAATCCAATGGGATTAATGAGTATATATTTATTGATTCTCATGATAAACTGGTCTCTCTATTCACCAATGATAGTTTAGGTAAAGTATTATTTATTATATTCGCAAACAAGTTATGTGCATTCACTAAGGGGGGAGGGAAGTAATAGAGGAAGATCTATCCTATATTGCACAGATAGTGGCGGGCGAGGTGGCTAGGATGAGTTACTAAACCGAACGTTGTTGGTTTTTAGGTAAACAACCGTTGGTATAGACAGGAGTGGTTAATGTACATTGCATATTATATCAAGTCATGCTAGCTTAATAGTATTTGAACTATATAAGTAAGGAGTTAACTAGTAAGTTAGGGGTATTAGTGGATGAGTAATGAAATTAAAAAGTTATATAATGCTCGGTTAACATGAAATTAGCCAAGAGTGATATGATGGAAAGTATTACTCTGTATGATAACTATTCTATATATTTTATACACAATATCAACTAGGACTAACTCACATACCGTGTGTTCCTAGGCCTCCAACAGCGCAGTCTTCGACCCATGCGTGGTTGAGCTGAAAGTTTTCTTGTCTGAGAAAACAACTCTTGGTTGGGAGAGAGTTATCCTGACCAGGATTCGAACCCACTCACTCCAGGTATGTTTGGGAGAGTTGGGCACCGTTACCACTCGGTCATGAGCGGATAAAGGAAGCCACATTTATTCTTATTTGAAGAACCCCCGCCAACTCGGCTAAGTGACACAATTTTAATCGTCCTGGTAATATTATGGAACCTCTCTGACATTATCAAAACAACTCGTGCCCAATAGTCAATGCCCTAGTCAACAAATAGTTGAGCGAAATCAAGCCTAGTTTGTTTGTGCCTCTTGGTTAGCTTTGGCTTGACAGCTGGTGATCTATATTTATATCCCATCTCTTTCAATCTCTTGCGTATAGGCTAGTTTCTGTAGAAGCTTGAAATTGCAGATGTTGCTTAGCTTCGTCGGCATTGGAGAATGGATGGTTATACATATACTGTTTAATTTCTTGGTCCTGTTATGACGTGGTTTTCTGCTTAGCTCCACTTCTATGTCGGTCTGTCAGTTGCCCTTCTTCCCACCTTTTCTTACCACCGGTAAACGTTCCGACATCCTACTCTCGCTCATTCCAACCATACTACCGCGTTCAGCAACCTTAGCACTTAGCAGCCTGATGAGCCATGACTTGCTGAATGGATGACTAGGTGTGATGTGGGCAATAGAGAATTGAGGGATTTTCTGATCACCTCAGTTTCCAATAATGACAGCTTCACGTTTTTTTTATTTATGTTTTTATTTTTTTTTATTTTTTTACCGATAAAAGTTCGATCTGGGAATATATTGCGTGAAGTGTTAATGCATGGTTGGAGTGGCTGTAGATATGCATGTAGTCTGTAATCATCCAATTGCCGATATCTGGATTTTGAGTGTTTGGTTGACCTGTACGGTACCCGTCCAGCTAGTAATAGACCACCAACACTAAAAAAGACGTCGTAAGTGGCCTCTTATTCCAGAGGCCTATTTATACAGCTTAGGTCTAGAGAGGCACATTGTGTAAGAAAAATTGCCCAAATGTTTCTTTCCTGCCCGGGAATGGAACCTGTGTCCTTTTGGCTGTGAACCAAGTGCGCTGACCAATATGCTACGGACCACTGTGTGTGTGTGTGTATGTGTGTGTGTGTAAGATTCTGTAAAATAGAACTTAAATTATATACTCGGTAAACTAAACAATGTTTAGTTATACTCCCATATATTTCCATAGTAGACATAATTTCATCGAAGTTAGATACTAAAATCATGATACGGTAACGAGAATTTTCTATATTCTAATAGTATCTCATAGAAACAGTAAGAACTTTAGCTGTATATTAACCCTTTGAATACCAGCGACGTCTTTTCAATTTTATTCTAGCTATATTTAGACGATATTATACAGCTTAGGAAGGATCTGTGGTAGTTAAAAGGGTTGGTTGAGATAGTTTGAAGCCTTATTATGGCTAGAGGTCTTTCCGAAGCTACATAAAATCGCGTAATAGTTGCTAGAATAGGAAGAAAAGGACGTCGCCGATACAGTATGGGTTAATACACGTTCTTATCATTAATAATATTACCTGATGCAGATGTTGCAAATAGAACTACTCGTATAACCCAGCACTGCAAGATGATGCAGATTATAACATACCTGTATTATCTAAAGAGTGTTAACCCCTTGAAGCTCTGATGCATTTTAGCACTTTATTTTGGCTATCATTAGACAATTTTTTGCAGCTTAGGAAGGATCTGTGGTTATTAACCTAAGAAGTGCGCATGGGGGGTATGAGACACCACACTCCTGTGCTGACGTATTTGAGCTGTTCCCATCACTAACATCGTTATTTTACCATAAATAGCATTAATACTTATCCATATGCGCCTATTATAGGTTGATTATAAAGGTATTAACCTGTTACAACAATAAAACAAGTGGAAACAGCGTTTGGATGGTCAAAATCGGCGATACAGGCCGGGAGTTACATAATGTATGGCTGAGGCAACCTCCCTCCCCACCACTCTTTCCCAAGTCTGGAGAGAGACTGTCGATCGATACTCTCTCTCTCTCTCTCTTCCACTCGCTTGGTAACAGTGATGACAATGCCCTGCTTGCAACTCGCTAATGTTAGCACGAAAATAGACCACAGAATAAGGGGATAACAGGGAAAATAGGTGATAACTGAAGGAGGGGAAGAAAGTAGGGGAGGTGGAGGAGTGATATTTGGCATGGCCCAGGGGCAAAAAAAAAAAAAAAAAAAAAAAAAAAAAAAATTTTTGGGGGGTGTTTTAAATTTTCCCTTACTCTTAAGAGTCTTCCCGCAGTCCGCCGGGGGAACTCTTAAGAGTCTCTCCGCAGTTCCCGGGTTAAAAGGGTAAAGACTAGCCCGATCAACCCTTTGACTTCCATATACCCTTCCTAATCTGAATAAAATTGTTTAATAATTACCAAACACAGAACAGAAATGCGTATCGGATCTTGAAAGGGTTAATTAGATAAAAGAACACAATTATTTACACCTCATTGTTTTATCATGGAAATCAGTGAAGAATGTGGGTTTATAACACTGAACTTTGCCTTCCGTTTCTGTGTGTGTGTGTGCGTGTATGTGTGTGCTAATTAATCTACAAATAGTGTAGCGTGAACATTGATTGATATTAACCTCAGTGAGAGAGAGAGAGAGAGAACCTTCTAATATGATACAAACAAATAATGATAGCAATATTGTCATATGTAGCGCCCAGCGTGTGCGAGCACTGTGTGTGTGTGCCCTGGCGCAGGCAGTGGCGCCTGCCTAGACACCACGGGTCTCTGCTAGACACGACCACACCCACACACGGGCTTGGGACGGGAGTGCAAACTAGACAGGTGCCACGTACCTAATATTGTCGCAAAACTTAGTTGGGCTACTATACATACTTGCTTGACATTCTAATGATTTCAGATAACATTATAAGATACATTAAATTTATAGCAGAATTATGTTTGACAAGGTGTGCGATGCAAACCGCCTTAGGGGGTTCTTTTCCCCTGCACAGCTTCTTGCTCTGTACAGGGGCTTAGTGCGCCCTTGTATTGAGTATTGTTCACATGTGTGGGGAGGTTCCTCTCACACTGCTCTCCTAGACAAAGTTGAAAGGAAGGCCTTTCGTATCATTAACTCCCGTCCACTCACCAACTCTCTGCAATCTCTCTCTCTCCGCCGCAATGTTGCATCTCTCTCGCTATTCTATCGCTACTATAATAATCAGTGTTCCTCAGAGCTATCCCAGTGCATACCACCTCCTTTACGTAGGGCACGTGGTACCCGTCTTGCAACTCAATCCCACCCCTACTCTGTGCAACTCTCCAACCCAAGAGTGAAACATTACTCTCAAACTTTCTTCTACTCAACAGCTGAGCTCTGGAACTCTCTCCCAGAATCAGTCTTTCCCTCTTCCTATGACTTAAATTGCTTCAAACTCCGTGTGTCCAGGCATTTTGGCTCGAACGTCCCTTGATTTTGGCCCTGTCACTCTTTCAACTATGGGGGAGGCACTCGCTATAGGCAGTTATGCCTTTTGCCTCCCTCAATCACATAGAAAAAAAAAAATATATATATATTTTACTGTAGTTGTATATTGGCAATAATAGGTATTGCTACATTATTGTGTTTATTATTGTATTAAAATGTTAGTCTTAGCGAAAAGAGGGAATTATTTAAAGTAGTGAGGCTACTTGCCACTTCATAGACTGGACGCAAGGATAATGCTTCAAAGCAATTTGATATAAAAACAGTAAACCAACCGACTCCTCTTGCGACTTGACACCAGAGACAACCCAATCAACAACAACTCTTCTTACTACACCTCCAGAACACATAGCGGACTCCTCTTGCTGAGACAGTCCTCGTCGGTCATGTAGTAGTAGTGCTGATAGGTGATAGCCACACAGCTGCCCTGGAGATATTCACGGGGGGCCTGCACGTAGTTGTAACAATCACGGTCCATTCTGGCATCAGAGGTCATGTTGCGGACCTGGCACGTCTCCTGGTATCTGAACCAAAACAATATCAATTCTACTACCTAAAATTTCACAGTATTTTCATGTACAGACAATTTTTATAAAAACTCTGCGAGGTATGTATATACATATACTGTGTATATTAACAGTATATACAGTATATACAGTATATATATATATATATATATATATATATATATATATAGATATATATATATATGTATAAATATATATATAAATATATATATATATATATATATATATATATATATATATCCTCTATCCTAGTTTCAAAGCCAATGGCGGATGTTGTGCATACGTGCACAACAAACTCACTTGCTCTCGTGCTCCCGATTTCGACTCCTCTGAATTCTCAACTTATGGCTCAAACTATCCTGTCATTCTCATACTAAATATTTCTGTGCTGTCTATCTTTCCCCTAACTCTACCGACTTTCCCAAATTCTTCAACTAACTAAACTCTAAAGTGGAACACATTCTATCTATCTCTCCCTTCTCTGAAATCTCCATCTTAGGAGATCTCAACGTTCACCACCACCAATGTCTCTCCTCTCACTCTACTGACAAACCTGGTGAACAAGCCTACGTCTTTTCTATCATTAATGACCTAGAGCAGCTGGTCCAGCAACCCACCCATATCCCGGATCGGATCGCTTCGGAGATCGGCCCAACATTCTTGACTTATTTCTGGATTCTAACCCTTCTTCTTATACTGTCAATCTGTTATCTCCTTTGGGCTCCTCCGACCATAAACTTATCTCGGTCACCTGTCCTATCTCTTCAGTACGGCAATCCGATCCTCCCAGCCGGCGGTGCTTGTGGCACTTTGGCGCTGCCGACTGGGAGGCTCTCCGGCAGTACTTCTTTGATTTCCCATGGAATGACTTCTGCTTCCGTGGCCGAGGACCCTCGGAGAGTGCTGAATGCATTACCGAGGTAATCCTCTCGGGCATGGAAGCGTACATTCCATTTTCTTTCTCTCAGTCTAATGCAAACAAATCTTGGTTTACTCACGCTTGTTCTACTGCTGTCCACAACAAGGAGGAAGCATTCAAACGGTACCGACGGCTTAAAACTCAAGAATCTCATTCTTCCTATGTTTCTGCCCGGAATCAAGCCAAATCTGTTCTTCGACTTGCCAAGCACTCTTTCATCAATAATAATAAATGCACTTAACTATCCAACTCTTCTCTTCCCAAGCTTTCTGGCATCTAGCCAAAAACCTCTCCAACAATTTTTCTTCCTCGTCTTTTCCTCCCCTTTTCCACTCTGATGGCACAACCATCACTTCTTCCTCTGACAAAGCTGAACTCTTTGCTCAAACTTTTACCAGAAACTCTACCTTGGATGATTCCGGTGCTATTCCTCCCTCTCCACCCCCCTCTCTCCTACTTATGCCTAATATCCTAATCTCTTCTAAAGATGTACTTTCTACCCTCTCTGGGCTTAATACTAAGAAGGCGTACGGTCCGGACAGTGTTCCTCCTGTTGTACTTAAAAACTGTGCTTCTGTGCTGACCCCCTGCCTAGGCAAACTCTTTCGTCTCTGTCTCTCCTCTAACGTCTTTCCTTCTTGCTGGAAGTTTGCTCTCATTCAACCTGTCCCAAAGATGGGTGACCGCTCTCAACCCTCCAACTATCGCCCAATTGCTCTCATCTCTTGTATCTCTAAAGTTTTTGAAACTATTCTTGCTTCCAAATTTCTTAAGCATTTCTCTTCTCATAATCTACTCTCAGATCGCCAGTATGGCTTCCTTAAGGGTCGCTCTACTGGTGATCTTCTTTCATATCTTACTAACTCTTGGATATCCAACTTTCGGGACTTCGGTGAGACTTTTTCTGTTGCACTAGACATATCGAAGGCCTTCGAAAGAGTCTGGCACAAATCTTTAATTTCCAAACTGTCCTCCTTCGGTTTCTGTCCCTCCATCTGTGCCTGTGTCTCTAATTTCCTTTCCGGCCATTCCATAGCTGCGGTTGTGGACAGCCATCGCTTAATTCCTCATCCTATCAACTCCAGTGTTCCTCAGGGTTCTGTCCTATCTTCTATTCTCTTTCTAATTTTCATAAATGATCTTCTCAACTGTACATCTAGTCCCATCCATTCATATGCAGACAACTCTACTTTACACAACTCAATTAGTTTTCCAGAACGCCCCAGCCAGCAGTCCCTCAAAAGTAAACGTAATGAAGCCATAAAATGCTTATCTTCTGATCTAGCTACTATTTCCAATTGGGGTAGAGAAAACCTTGTCACTTTTAATGCTTCCAAAACTCAAATTATCCATCTTACTACCCGTCAGGAACCTCCAGAGGACTATCCCGTATTCTTCAACAATACAAAAATCAACCCTTCATCTTCCCTCAATGTTCTCGGTGTCTCTTTTTCTTCTACTCTCACTTGGAAAGACCATATTACCAGTCTTGCTAAGGCAGCCTCCCAGAAGCTGGGTGTGCTCAACCGCCTCAAGGAGTTCTTTACCCCTGCGCAGCTACTTGCTCTGTACTGGGGCACAGTGCGTCCTTGTATGGAGTATTGTTCACATGTCTGGGGAGGATCCTCTCACACTGCACTCCTAGATAAAGTAGAAAGGAAAGCTTTTCGTATCATTAACTCCCGTCCACTCACCAATTCTCTGCAATCTCTCTCTCTTCGCCGCAATGTTGCATCTCTCACTATTCTATCGCTACTACAATAATCAATGTTCCTCGGAGCTTTCCCAGTGTATACCACCTCCTCTACGTAGGGTATGTAGTACCCGCCTTGCAACACAATCCCACCCCTACTCTGTGCAACTCTCCAACCCAAGAGTGAAACGCTATTCTCAGACTTTCTTCTATTCAACTGCTGAGCTCTGGAACTCTCTCCCAGAATCAGCCTTTCCCTCTTCCTATGACTTAAATTGCTTCAAATTCTGTGTGTTCAGGCATTTTTAGCTAGAACGTCCTTTGATTTCGGCCCTGTCACTCTTTGAAATCTGGGGGAGGCACTCGCTGGAGGCAGTTATGCCTTTTGTCTCCCTCATTCACATAGCAGAAAAAAAATATATATATACAGGTATATATATATATATATATATATATATATATATATATATATATATATATATATGTGTGTGAAATGTAACGTAATTGTATTTTATCTTTTCTAGGTAAATGTCGCAGAGGCAACCTTAGATTGTAGCTGAGGGTCAATCCAAGTCTAGTAATTTTTCAATCATGGTCCCCTACCAATTCTGTGCCACACCCCATGGAGGACAGTCATTAGTTAATGAATGCAGAGTTGACCAATAGCAAGACAGTGTAAACATGAAAACAACCAATGAAAATGAGGGAGCATGGTTAGCATTATGATGACTCAGCTCGTAAAGTAAATTATAATGATATGGGATATGGTGCTCTGGTGCAAAGTACTTAGTAGGCTAGGTCAAAGTTTAGGTCAACGGGTTAAAAGGGTTCTTAAAATGTTGAGGCCCTGGGCGAGGTGCCACCACTAGTTAATTGCATATAGTTACATACAAATAATTAGATAATGCAATAATGACATGTTACAATATATGTATATATATATATATATATATATATATATATATATATATATATATATATATTATATATAATAAGTATTTCTCGCAAATAAACATGAGGTACTAGATAAAAAACTCGAGCAGGCTGGACTTACAAGCTATGGACGGCAGCCAGACTAAGACTAGGAGAATGAAACTCTGATCAAAAACCCATAACATGATCTTTATGTTCGAGATATCCCCACTTGGAAAAATGGGGAATGCTTCATAAATGGAGTACAATCATTGACGGCTTAGACCGTAGGATGTCTTATAGATATATAAGGTCCCATCACATATACAGGGTAAGGTGGCAAAACAAAATCAATATCTCACCAGAAACGATGTGGTGAAATTATACTGCAACAACCTCCTTAACCAACCATGATAATCACAATGAATGATATATCGGTCGTTCCTGTTGGATCATCATTGCTCCTAAAGGTCCAACCACATTGCCACCCGTGTTTGTGGGCAATGTATGCAAAACAGAAGCTAAGCACACCCAACCCAAGAAAACAACCAGGAGAACAACAACCAACGCAAGATTAACATCCAAGAGAACAACAACAACCAAGACGAGATGAACAGTAACAAACATTGAAACAAGAAGAACCTCAAGAGTATGAACACTTACTCTAATAATGTCAGATCTCTTGCAGAAGATCACGCATTAGCAGAATTGGTTGAAGAACTAGATAACATCGGCTGAGATATTGTGGGACTAAGCAATGTTTGTAGAAAAGAAGAAAATCTCACGATGACAGTTGTCACTTATTTTACTACATAGGAAAGCAAAATGAAAAGGCGAGTGGAGTAGGATTTCTAATCGATCTAGGTATCGCTGATAATATAACTAAAATCAACAGGGTATCAGACTGAATTGCTTGGGTAGTCTTCAAACTTTGCAAATGATAGACTCATAAAGTAATTCAAGTATATGCACCCACTTCACAAAGCTCCGATGAAGAAATTGAAATCTTCTATGAAGACATTGCTAGCATTCAAGACCAAGAACAAAATCAGTATACTATGATCATCTGAGACTTCAATGCCAAAGATGGAAGAAATATGGCAGAGGAATCATACATTGGGAAGATTGGATTAGGCGAACGGAATGACGGGAGAAATCTTAGCTCTACAGAAAAATATGATGTTTAGGATATATAACTCTTAATATACAGTATATATACAGTATATATATATATATATATATTCTACACACGTCCTTAACATCTAACCACTTACACAATGTAATGTGTAGGGTTAAAAATAATGAATGATGGCAACTATCGGGAATCGAACTCTGGACCCTCAAACAGGACGACAGTGCTCTACCACTGTAACATCAAGAAGGTTAAAGGTTTAGCACACACTCTTCGTACATATACCTTGTCGATACATAGGAACATGCACTGAGTGTTACACTAAACTCAACCTCACTATGGTAGTCAAATGGAAGTATTGAACCACGTTGATATAGTATTATGAAAGAAATGCCAATTAACACAACATTATTTAATATCATTATATTCTACAAACGTCCTTAACATCTAAAAACTTACACAATGTAATGTGTAGGGTTAATAAATAATGAATGATTGCAACTACCGTACTCAGTGCATGTTCCTATATATCGACAAGGTATATGTACGAAGAGTGTGTGCTAAGCCTTTAACCTTCTTGATGGTACAGTGGTAGAGCACTGTCGTCTTGTTTGTGGGTCCCGAGTTCGATTCCCGGTAGTTGCAATCATTCATTATTTATTGACCCTACACATTACATTGTGTAAGTGGTTAGATGTAAAGGACGTTTGTAGAATATAATGATATTAAAAAATGTTGCGTTAATTGGCATTTCTTTCATAATATATATATATATATATATATATATATATATATATATATACACTACAGTAGATCTGGACTGGACACGAATATGGAACTTTGCAGTAAGAGACCCAAAATTGGAGAACGAACCCCAAGTTCGAACCTCGAACCCGCGAAAATGCCACATTTTCGCGGTTTCGAGGTTCGAACTTGGGGTTTCATTCTCCGATTTTGGGTCCCTTACTGCAAAGTTCCATTTTCGTGTCCAGTCCAGATCTACTGTAGTCTATGATATATCAAATAATCCATGCATCCCAAACGAATTATTGGCTGCCCCCTAGCCAATCATTCGTTTGGGTGCGTATGTATCGGTATAGATAAGATATCTTCTTTATATTACTATATTTCTTTTACAATGATTCTGTAAGCACTATCTGCAGATTTTAGAACTGGTCTCCTTTGGGAACTGCTATACACAGATGACCTAGTTCTTATCTCATATAATGAGCAGGATGCAGAGGCCAAGTTCAGAATTTGGAGAAAGGGCATGGTAAGTAATGGATTAACACCCTGTGACCCGGGGTGACGCCATATGGCATCACCATGTTTCACGGTAAGCAATCAACTTTCCATGATGCAATCGCGGCCCTATCGACCTTGTGATGAACGAAAAGAGGGAGAGGAGTGAAAGGAACTGCATGGTGGACTTAAGAGGTGAAAGTAGCAGTTGAAGAGAAAGCATATAGAAAATGGTTGGGTAGTAGAAGGAAGGAAGATTTGGAGAGACAGAAAAGAGAAAGGTACTTGGAGAAAAAGAGAGTGGTGAAAAGAGTAGTGAGGGAAAGTAAGAGAAGAGTAGATGAGGAATATGGAAGAAGTTTATGTGTAAAGTGTAGGGAGTGTAAGAATGTCAAGAAAGTTAAGGAGGGTGGCAAGGGAAGTAGTAATGGAGTGAAAGATAATAATGGGCGAGTGCTAGCAGAGAAGCAAGAGAGAGTCGAGAGATGGAAGGAGCACTTCAATGAATTGTTGAATGTAGGGAAGGAAATGCCAGGACACATAGTTGGATGGGGTATGGGAAGCAGAAGAAGAGAAGTAGTGGAGGAGGAGGTGGGGATTATGAGGTCAGAAGTATGTGAGGCCTTGAAAATGGTAAAGATGGGGAAAGCATCAGGAATAGATGGAGTGTGTTGGGAGATGCTGAGATAGTGATTGCATGGTTATACAAATGTATAGACTAGCATGGGAGAAGGGAAATATGTCTGAAGACTGGAAGACAGGCATAATACCCTTAATAAGGGTAAAGGGGAGAGAGGAATGTGTGGCAATCACAGGGGGATATGTCTCCTAAGCATAGTAGAGAAGATGTACAATAGGGTAGTGATCAAGAGTACAAAGGAAATCAAGCAACAACAGATATAGTGACCCATCTAGGGTGCTTCTATTCCAAAACACTGAGGATCAAGTGTCCAAACAGTGGTTTAAAGTGAGTATGGGAAAATTGGAAAGGGAACTACCACCCTGGAAATAATGTCCGTGGCAGGATTAGGAAGTTAGTAGGGGACAGATGGGTTAGTAACATAATGCAGTTAAAAGTGATCCTTCGTATATCTGGGAAAAAGAGAGTAACGTCCTAGTAGTATACTGTATATACGTAATAATCCTTGATGAATCTGAGGGGGGAATATAATAAAGTTATTCATTTACAAACACAGTCAGTCGCGGGTTTGATGTAATATATTTGTCCAGGCGAAGTTTAAAAGAATCAACGGTGCTGCAGTCTATAACATCTCGGGGAAGCCCATTCCACAAGTTGACAACTCAATTGAAAAAGAAATTCTTAGATTCTTGCGAGTTAAATGATTTACCAATAATTTTGAAATCGCTTCCCCGCATGTAATTAGATTGGTCGATAGTGAAATATTTACTACAGTTCATATTGTCGATGCCTTGATGCCTTTGAACACTTGAATTAAGTCGCCTCTTAATCTGCACTGGGTTAAAGGAAATAAATTTAATTCTCTAAGGTGCTCCTCGTATGGTTTGTTCTTTAGACTAGGTATCATTTTGGTAACTGAGGTGGAAGGATAGAGTTGAGAGGTATATGAGAGAAAGCGGTGTTGGTTGGCAGGAGGGGCGTCGGCTGACAGGGGGCAGAGGTGCTTGAGGGCAATTCATTCATGGCCATCCCTTTGGGGATCATGTCGTCCGGCAATAGATAGATACTGTAAATAGACAATCTTTTATGAGAGAATTGTCAATAATTATTTCTTGATGACAAGGGACTATAGTAGACATCTACTGATAAAGAAACTATGCGTTATTGACAGATTCAACTTCATGGCCCAGCAATTGCACCAATCCTTAATCTTGATAATATCATTGCTTATTACATTAGCAACTTGAACTCTATTTAGTAGAGAATATATAATAGCATATAACGAGGCGTCGTTAGCATACGCAATCATGTGAGAAGAGATTCCAGCTCACATATAACTTGTACAAATTGCAAAGGATAGGGGCCCAAGTACACTTCTTGGGTCACACCTGATATAACATTGGTAAATTAACTAAATATAGCATGAACTGTAATACGTTGTCTATTATTTAAAAAAAAAAAAAAAAAAAACAAAAATCAAAATAGAGCCACCAATACCAAAATGATTCTAATTTATAAAGTAGTGCCTTATGATTAACCATGTCAAAGCCTGAACTAAAGTCTAGGGAAATCAGTCTAGACTCTTGACCGGCATCCAATAAGGCCTGGAGATCATGGGTTAAGACCAAAAGTGCATCACAGATACTCAAGCCTTTTCTGAACCTAAACTGGTTAGGTGACAGCAATTTCAATTTATCAAAAAAATCTTGTGGGTCGCTTGGCCAGCAAGCGCTCAAAGACCGTATATTAGAACAGGAGCAATGGAGATCAGTCTATACATCGCTGGCAAAATAAAGGGGGGTATACCCTTAGGTATTGGGGCAAAATTTGTAGTACACCAGCTATATCTGCTCAATATACATCATCGTAGCACCATATCCATAGCCCAGACCAAAATCACATAAGTTCCAATGAAAAAATTGGGTCGAACACTTCCCATAAAAGTCTTCAGACATTCATTCCTCATATTGTGTCCTTGGGAATATCAAGCGAAACTTTCCTCCTTCCTTCCCGGCAAGCAGCCTCTCATCAAGCTTATTATAACCGTCACTGTTTCCCTCTTTCGTACTTTTATGCTCAATACAATACCTAGTAATTTTTAGCAACTAATGTGTTTGTTAGACAGTATGTGTAATGTTCCGTAACAAGAAATTAACCTCTTATTCGTACCGAGTATATAGCTGTCGCAAAGAAATATAAAATTAGCATTGTTTTAGGTGTACTTCAGCTTCTAAAACACCTCTTTCTTGGACATACCCTCCACAACAAATAGATGGAGCATATTGATCTGATTATGGGTGACAAGCTGAAAACCTCCTGGAAGCAGTGGCAATAAGCAAGGCAGGTTGGTTCAACCAACTCAGCCGGTAGTACTAACACGTACAGGTATGTCGCCTGCAGAATGGGCCTTTTATATAGGAATTATGGATACATTGGCCGTAATGAAGGTGTTAAGACATTAGGCATAATGAAGAGAGGGAGGAATAGCATCAGAATTATCCAAGGTAAAGTTTCTAGCGAATGTTTGAGCGAAAGTTTAGCATTGTCAGAAGTGGTATCATCTACTGTAAGTGGAAAAGTGGAGGGAAAGACGAGGACATTTTATTGTTGGAGATGTTTTTGGCTAGATTCCAACAAGACTAGGAACAGTTAGAGTTAGAAAGTTCTATACATTTGTTATTGATGATTTTTTTTTGGCAAATCGAAGAACAGATTTAGCTTGATTTCAGGCAGAAACATGGAAAATACGAAATTCTTGATTTTAAAGGTGGAATGTACTGTTTGAATGCCCTTATTGTGGACAGCAGTAGAACAAGCATCAATAAACCAAGAATTTGTATGCATTAGACTGAGAGAAAGAGAATGGAATGTATGCCTCCATGCCCGAAGTGATGACCTCGCTAATGAGTTTGGCATACTCCAAAGGACCCCGGCCACATAAGCAAAAGTACTTCCCGTTACATATTAAGACGTGTGTGAAAAAGGAAATACTTTATGTTAAGTCACGGATATCGGATATCGTCTGAATGAGGTAAAATCATCATAATGAGGTTGGACAGGATCTTTCAAGTCACCAATACATATTAACACCTTGCTTGCAGGGGTTTTAGCCCTAAGTGAGCTTCAGTTCCTGCATATTTTCATGCATAAACTAGAGCTAGAATGTAATACAATGATTTATCCATCAAAGTACAGTAATAGAGCTTTCCAATGACATCTGAATCATCTCTTTATAACGTCTAGTTGTCTTGCAATGATTTTGCAAAAGCGACCAAAATCGCTATAAATACGAGGTTTTGAACTGTTTTCGCTATGCGTAATTCTTTAATTTTGTGGGAGAAGTCTCTCTCACACGTCAGTGGCAGCCCAACAATGGCTGGCGACGGACGAAGAAGCCCCGCACTGCTTGCAGTCACTTGCCTTACTCCCAGGACACATATAACCAGAATTTTGCACTAGACACCGCCGGGAAGGGTTTGAAATGTACCGCACTCATCATGATACTTTCACAAAATATAAATACATATATCAATAAATATATAGATCAATAAATAAATAAATATACTAAAAAACTAAAAAGAAGGCAACAAATAGTGATTTATATGTACCTGACGGCCCAGTACGGGGTACCAAGTTCCATGGGGATGTCATCAACCCACATCCACATCTCAGAATCTTGCATAAAGCGGCCACCAACCCAAAAATCGTCAATCAGCTCTGGATAAAAAAGAACATGACAGTTATTTTTAACATAACATATTATTATCCTTAATCAAAAGTCAAAGCCTACAAGCAGAAATGCATATTTTTTTTATATTGCTGTAATATACCAGGTGAAGAAGAGGCTTTATGAGACAATGTTTCACTGTATAGATTCTTCAGGATACTAGCTGGAACTTTAAAATACAGGAACAACTATGATGTCACAAATCAGAGAAACTACGGTCTTTATACAATATGTGACATGGTAAGATAATAATATATTAACCCTTAACTGGCGGCGCGCAACATAAGTCGAGTGAAAGAAATTTGGACTATGTGGCAGCTCACAACATAAGTCGTGTGCCATTTTCAGCACGTAATGTTGCTGAGAGAGAGAGACAAGTGGTGGCAGGAGAGTAGCGAGCGTATGACTGCCCCAGACCACCGCGGTGGACCAACTGACATGAATCCCACCCTCCTCCACCCTCTCACACTCGCTACACAGTGAATTGTTTAGGGAAAGTACCGAATTACATGGTTTTTGCACTCGTGTTGCGCGATTGTTGCAAGAAAACTAACGGTCGTACAAGGACCCTTGGGGTGTCATTGGAAAGCTCTGTTTATGCCCTTTCAGGGATAGATACTTGTTTTACGCTCTGGGTCTTATTTAGGCATGAAAATGATCACGTAAACACACCCCGCTGGTGGCAACATATTATTTACCGCCTAGGCCGCTCGTTAGGTGTTAACAACATTTGTTTCTTCTCTTTTTTCCCCGATTTTGCTAGGAAGAGGGTTGTTTTTTGCTGAATTGAGTTGTTCACAGAGCCAAAATGAACAAAGTGAACCTGCCGGATTTCCACTACACTTGCAAACTACTGTAGGTAGTTTCGGTGAAATTTGTCATATCCGGAAGATTTAACGCACCACTTCTCCTAAACGGCTGCATCCACGACATTGAACACTAAGACCAAAACTGTTCGCAGTGTCAAAATTATGAAAGCAAACCGGATATCTGCTACACTTGCAAAGTAGGTAGTTTTACTGCGTTTTATCAGCTCCGAAACATTTCACGTACTACTTCTCCTAAACGCCTGCCTCCACAACATTAATCACTAAGACCAAAGTTGTTCGCAGATCCAAAATGAACAATGTTATAGAAAGCAAGACACTCTACAAATGTTGACTCATAATAATACTAATAATAATGATAATAATAGTAATAACAATAATACTCACGTGTGTCCTTGAGATGGCTGACAAGGTCGGCATAGTGCTTGGCGTTTCTGACCGTGATGAGCTCCCCACTTAGAGACTGACAGAAAGCCCTCGCCTCACCCCAGCTCACCTGGGGAATACATTTGTGTTCAGCTTCACCAATAATACTGTTCCAAGATTGTTTTAGTGTAATAATATGGGATGAATAGTACTTTCAGAATAATGTTTTGTTCAGCTTCAGCAATTAACATAATTTCTTAGATAACAGTTCCAAACTATGTATACTTTCACAATTTGGGATGAAGATTTCTTAAGAATAATATGTCTGCAGCTTATATAATTTCCCTCATCACAGTTGCGCCAGATTGGCTCAATAAATGCTATTATTTTGTGCATACTAAACGATGTATTATTCAGCCCTAAAGGCCAATCCACATACCATTTCTAACCAAGGGAAGGTGTGGTGGAGTGGTCATGCCACTGGATTGGTAATCCAATGGACCCGGGTTCAAATCCCGATATGTCAATGGGAAGATATAATTGGGATGGAATTTGTGCTGTACTTAGTATCAGTGCATTACCACAAAGTCCACCGAAATGCCAAAAAAATACCCTCATTGTTCCCTGATTAAATAACACTGTATGAATATTCCCATATTCAAAATATGTTACAGGGGGACAATACCTAGTGAGTTCACTGCTCAATAGGTGGCGTTCTGAGAGTGAGGATCTGAGTCTGGAGGTTGAGACGGTGAAGCACTTGAGCGAAGCAACCAGCCGCTTCAGAGATGGA
Organism: Paralithodes platypus; assembly: GCA_032716605.1. Classification (NCBI taxonomy): domain Eukaryota; kingdom Metazoa; phylum Arthropoda; class Malacostraca; order Decapoda; family Lithodidae; genus Paralithodes; species Paralithodes platypus. The sequence continues at coordinate 18,873,615 of CM064545.1, forward strand.
GCTGCTTCGAGCCATGATGGATGCTTCACATGTCTCACTCCCCAGACTGGAACAAGACCTCACGGGCTTCACCATGTTGAGAGGTGGAATGTACAGGCTCTCAGCCTATGCCCGAGAGGGAGTAGTTGGAATATAGAAAAAAAAATAAAAAATAAATCGTAATCATACTCTCTGGGTGAGAATATATACTACCAAGGTCACATATAAATGGAGTAAACAAGAATTAATCTGAATGGATGGTGTGCAATAATTGTAAGAGAAAATTCAATGTTTATTATGTATTTATTTATTTGTTCTATGTGTATGAAGGAGACAAAAGGCAAAGCTGCCTGTAACAAGTGTCTACTCCAAAGCTAAACGATTGAAACAAAATTGCTTTGTGGTGTATTGGAAAGAAGTGTGGTGTGCTTGTTTATTGTAGTAAAATGAATAGCAGGAGATGTTTATGAGAGCTGGCTGCATTACTCTTTGTGGATATGTGTACAGTATATAGCATGACGAAGTAAATCTATAAATCAGAAGTGAAAGGTGTGAGAGGGAGAGGAAGACCAAAGAGGAAATGGAGAGATTGTGTGAAAAACATTTGGTGAACAGGGACTGGAAACCCAAGAGGGTGAAAGGCATACAGAAGATAGAGTGAGTTGGAGCGATGTAATATTGAAGATGGGATGATGCACCAGGCAACCACACAGACCAAGTGGTTGTGAAGTGGCTGTGGTAAATCATTGACATGAAGCATGATTGCAAGGGCTAGGTTACTGTGTTACGATCCAGGTTCTCAAAGACACAGGGCTCTTCAACATTGGACTAGATAATGGCAAAATGCAACAACGGTAACACTAGATCCAACCCCTGCCTTAAACACTGGAAAACAAAACACCATTACCGCCCTGAGTCGTGCCTGGACAACGAGGTATCCTATGACTCGGTAACTGGTGCACACACACTAGGCTGACGCTCGATGAAACAGCCTATTCTCAAACAGTAAAATATTACTCGATTAGGTTACACAAAGAAAAGATAGTTAACGTGATTAATTAACGTTACGGTAGATACTCAAATAACTGGCACTCCTGTATTAAAGAAAGTGCAATGCTAGTCCTGCAACATCAACTGGAAACTTCTGAAATAAGTCTGATGCTGGGAAGATGTTCGTAAAGAATCTTGAACAATTATAATGCAGAATACGGGTCACAATAAATACTAGGACATATAGTAATAATAGGCAGGCGAATAATAAAGGCTGCGCAAAGGTAGTAATGCTCGACAACTAAAGAAATGCTTTGTGACACAACACAACAGCCTACTAGGGTTGTGCAACTCAACAACAACCTCGGCTCAAAAGTGCAGTGAATAATAATGTAGCATACATATAATAATGGGGGCTTATCTATAACCAGTGTCTGCTCAGTTAATAAAGTCTAGCTGGGGTATCAAGGCAGGGCAACAATGGGCGAGCATGCGGCTCGTAGCCTAACGTTGTCCGAAGGTGGTATAATGAAGATTACGTTATATGACGGGGATGCTCTCTTGATAAATCTAGGTCTCTAGTACCTAGTTCTATCCTGGCGATCCCTCAGAAGTCAACACAAAGAGGCAGCACTATGTTGTGAGGAATAGGCTATGGCCCTCTCACACCACAGTGCTGTGCTCGCAAAGTAAACCCACCCGAAGACAACCTAGGCTCCCACAGTACCTGTCGATGTCGTGCAGGGCTTAGCTAACACTGCACACATCGGAGACAACGACACAGTAACCTTACCCCTAGTCTAGCTTTAACCCATAACTAGCGGCGCGCAACATAAGTCGAGTTAAATAAAGCTGGACTATGTGGCGGCGCTCGACATAACTCGAGTGGCAATTTCAGCACGTAATGTGGCTGAGAGAGAGACAAGTGGTGGCAGGAGACTAGCGAGCGTATGACTGCTCCAGACCACCGCGGCGAACCTACTGACACAAATCTCAGCTCCCTCCTCCCTCTCTCACTCGCTACATACTCAATTATGTACCGAAAGTACCGAATTACCTGCTTTTTGCAGGGTTATTGCAAGAAAACTATCCATCATACAAGGATCGTTATGGTGTCATTCGAAAGCTCTGTTTATGCCCTTTCAGGGATAGGTACTTGTTTTACGTTCTGGGTCTTATTTAGGCATGAAAATGATCACGTAAACAGCCCTATTTTGGCTAAAAACACCCCGCTGGGCGGTACACATAAATAAACCGCATAGGCCGCTCGTAAGGTGTTAAATAACTAAGCAGAATCACTCAACACCCTGCCAGGGAGCCATATACCAGTCTACAACCTTCCCGAGAGAGGACACACACGGAAAGGTCCGTCTCTCCAAACCTCATTAAAGCCTAATACATAGAAATATCTGAGAGCTTCGCGTACAATACGACTGGCCGACGGTGAACGTCTATGCTGAAACCAGAAGGGATGTTGAGTTTAATAAAGATTAGAGAATGAGAAAGGAGAAGTCGAGAGAGAGAAATAGTATGCAAAGTGGCGAGTATGGGGGACAGAATTGCAAAGGATGTAGACGATACGCGTGTCAGGCCAGCTCTGAGCTTACCAGCTCAGGCCGCGATGAGCAGGGACTAGTTGACCACCCGGCCGCCAACGCCGTCAGCGCCCAAGCGTGCCGCGTGATAGCTCGCCCCGCTGCCAGGTGTACCCCGTCACCCTCTCTCGCTCGCCTCTCACACAAGCAACATTTATATTATAGCGAATATAAAATACAAGGCGCGGTCACAGACCAAAACAAAGACCATTTCTAGACTGTCTGTGGCAACACGACACTAATAACATAAAGCAGATCATTCTAGGACAACTGTAGCCCATCCCCCCATCCTGGCAAGCGCTAGCGAGCTGCAATGCCCCACGCAACCATTCGCTAGCGCCGGGAGGCGTCACACCCCCCCCCAAGATATGGGACACTCAACCATGAGCCCATATCTGAACAGGCAGAATGTCGCTAGAATCTGCCACTCCTAGCCACTCTGCCACTCATGGAATGCAAGCTCAGTCTCCTCAAAAAAAAATACAACAACATTTTATATATAACAAAATCTTATCACCCTTCCCAAACATAATACATTAATTCATAACATTGTGCTCCCAGAGCGAGCTTTAAGAGGCACAGCCTACTGAGAGAAAATCATCTGCACTCAGTACTCAGCTACAATATTATCTTAAAATTAATTATTAAAAAGAAAGAGTTTTTATTTAATTTTTCATATTTTATTTTAATGTTGTTTTTGGCGGCTACTATAGATGTAGCCTAATTTTCGTCTAATCAAAGCCAACAACTCCTGCCCTGCGACCCTACGCTGATGCTACACACGCGAGCCAACAAGCACCAGCGCAAAAATACACCGCGAGCCAAGACAGGAGGCTATACCAACATACTGTGGTAGCCTACCCCGGATCCTCCACCCGCGACAGACACTGACTGAACAGCGAGGGTTCTCCTGCAAACAAAGCCAAAACATTATCAGTGCCCCCAGCATGCCACACATCCAACTTGTGTTCCGGCAGCACAACAACACCTGGCACTGACAAACTGCCCAGCTCATCGCAAAACTGGCACTTCTCTTCGCTCTTCCGGCAACGGGGCCTGCCAATAACCCTTCACTAGTTCTACCTTCGTGATGAGCGAGGCAGCCCCGAAGCGGTCTATGGTGTTGTCAACTCTGGGTAATGGATAGGCGTCTGTCAGGGATAATGCTTCCACACTCTTGCAATCGACACACACACGGACCCTGCCACCAAACTCAGGTTGCAAAGCCACTGGCAACGACCACTCACGACATTCCTCCTCCCTCAGACCCCCTCTCCACACGCTGTCCAGCTCCGCCCTCACAACAGGCTGTCGAGCAGGATTCACACGGCAGGGAACCAACTCGAGCCCTGCACCGTCTCCAGCCTCCGTGTCGGATTCTACCCCACACATCAGGCCTGGAGAAGCAACAAACATGCGGACGGACTGCCACAGCCTAGCAAACAACTCCTCTTGTCGCTCAGGAACAAGAGGTTGCAACTTATCTCGCAGAACAACATGCCCAGTGCCCTCCCACATCTCCTTCACCATGTGGAGAGGACCCCTCACCTGATGCCCGAAAACAAGCTCATTCGGACTGAAACCGAGACTCTCTCCAGGTACTTCTCTTGCCGCGAACAAAACATACGGCAGACCAAGGTCCCAATCCTTTCCGTTCTCTGCGCATTAACATTGAAGCATGCTTTTCAGCGTGGCGTGCCACCTCTCCAACACCCCTTGACTCTCCGGGTGATACGCAGAAGAGACGACAGTGCTGATGCCATGCTGAATCATAGTTTGTTTGAACAGATTAGATGTAACACTAGAACCTTGGTCCGATTGCACCTCTTGCGGGTAACCATACCGCGAGCAATACAAGAGCAGGTTCCGGACAACAGTTTTCGCCGTGCCATTTCTCATTGGATATGCATCAGGATAACGAGTGGCCACATCCATGATAGTTACTAGAAATTTATTACCGGCACTAGTAGGGGGTAGGGGTCCGACCATATCAATTATGACCTTACTGAAGGGCGGTCCACTGACAGGAATGGGGTGCAACGGGGCTCTCGGAATTGTTTGGTTAGGTTTTCCAACCCTCTGGCACGTATGACACCTTGCTATCCAGGTTACCACCTGCCCCTTCAACCCCGGCCACCAAAACAATTTTTCTAAAGCCGCCACCGTTTTTCTCACCCCTAGATGTCCTGCCAGTGGTATGTCATGCGCCAACCTCAGTAGGCTATCCCTGCACTCCCGTGGCACCACCAACTTGTCCACTACTCCGGACCCCTCTTGCCAACTACGTTTAGGGTCTTGAAAACGCCTATAGAGGATGCCTTCTAAAAAAAAAATCTCCTGGCTGTGCATCGCCGTCCTCGTCGAGCTCTACAGCTCCATTAGCACACGTTTGGAGCTCAGGGTCCTCTAGTTGCAACCGACGTATATCTGAGGGTGCCAAGCGATCTAACTGCTCCCGGAGCAATGCATGACCTTCCCCGATACTGGGCTGCTCCCTCTGTCTCTCTCGATGTACATAACGTTGCTGTCGTGGAGACTCGTCATGCCCAGCCTCGTCACTCTCGATGACAGGCCCAGGGGCTACTCCAGAATTAAGTAATGGTGCTAATACTGAATCACCCAGGAGAGCCGCCGAGTCAAAACTCTTAAAACCAACTCCAGCTTTAGCCTCCTCCTGTTGATCGTTCCTCCGCTGGTCTGAAGACGGAGGACTAGGCTGTGACACTTTAGCTGCCCGAGCTCGGGTGACAACACACGCCATGGGTTGTGTCTGGCACCGCTCGACCCACTCTTGCTCTTCCCTACTCACGTCGGCCGGCCTCTCGGCAACGACTAAGGGTAGAACCTCAGAAGCGGGCATTGCAAAGTCGTTGCCGAGAAGAAGGTCGACGCCCTCCACTGGCAGTTTCTCCACAATCCCGACATCCAATTCACGTGCCACACCATCCACCTCCAACTCCAACCGCACCAGCGGGTATGACCGAGTTGCATTAATACCCTGTACCACCACCACCCGAGCCGCGTTTATAGGGTAGCCAGTCAAGTTTTTCATCAGAGTCTGGGAAGCACCTGTATCACGCAAGACCTCTACTCCATGCTTGCGCCCCGCCCACATCACGCAACCCCGCCCTCTATGGTCGCAAAAAACATCCTGAGCAGGGTTCGAGCCTCCCAGGTCCTTCTGCATTGGCTGTGCCTCAGCCTCTGACGAACTGCCCCTGGCAAACTCAGATGACTTCGGAGACACACCAATGTTGCAGGCCAAAGACACAGCTGCTGTAGGTGGTTTGCTAGGACAGACTCTTGCAAAGTGCCCCTCTTTATGACAATGATAACACTCCAACTCCCCTTTGGGCTTCCCTTGGTACTGGGAAGGGCCCGGCCCCTTCTTAAATGGGACGGTGCTAGTCTTGTGGTCAGTCTTGGTATCATGGCTCTTGTACTTGTTTGCATAAGGTATATCACTAACTCGGGGGGGTGGGGCGTCACTCCCCTTGTTACCTGCCTCACTACGCTGGGCAGACCCGCACCCACGAATTAGTGATAGCCGGAGGTCAGCCATCTCAGCTGCCTCCTGTAGAGTTTTTGGTTGCTTTTCTTTAAGGTTTAACGTCAGCTCGCCGCCCGTGCATTTGAAAAACTGCTCTAAAAGCACCAACTGTTTAATGTCGTCAAACGTAGTAGCTTTCTCCGACCTCAGCCAATTCCCAAAAGCATCGGACAGCTCCCGGGCATGCTCCAAAAAGGTGCTCTCCCGACCCTTGGTAACACCCCGGAACTTCAACCTGTACGTCTCTGGTTGTAGTTCGTATGCTCTCAGGACAGCCTCCTTGAGTTCCTCGTAGATAATACACGACTCTATCGGCAATGCATCATAAGCCCTGAGTCCCTTGCCCACAAGTCTAGAGGAAACAAGTGCTGCCCATTTATTCTCTGGCCACTGGTGTTCCTGGCACTTCTTCTCAAAGCCTGTGAAAAATTCTGTTACACCACTCTCATCAAACACCGGAACCAGTTTCAATAAGTGCGAGAGAGACTGCTCATGAACACGGTTACCAGCCCCAAGTCGCTGTCCCGTTGCCTCTACTCGCGACTTATCTACATCCATGTCGGCACAGTACCTAGTCGACTCTAAATCAGCTTGGATTTTTGCTAGATCTATGTGCTGGTGACTTTTTCTCTCTTCTATCTTGGCTAATTCTATTTGCTGCTGAAGCTTAGCTAATTCGAGCTGAAGCAACAATTCTGGAGTCAACCCTTGAGGAGGTGAAGGTGCTACAATGTTTGAAATTACCGGTGGTCCCCCCAGGGGCAACCCACCCTGCCAGTCACCACCCACCTGTGGAAGCGTACCCGGGGTCGGCAAACTACTGGGATGGCTGGGAGTCGAGTGTAGGGGAAGCATGGCCGAAGGGCTCTGAGCACTCAACCCATCTCGCTCACCAGTCACCCTGCCCAGTACACACGTTACCAAGTTATCCCTGGTCATGCTGCTAGTAACCGCATGACCGATAGCTGTGGCCAGGCATTGAAGACCGTACCGATCCATACCCTCCAACCGCTCGGCAGTAACAGGCCATTGCAAAAATATCCTAGCATCCTCCTCACAGTTCACCCGATTAACCCTTTCATCATGCTGCTGTTCCTCAGTTTCGACATTACGTACTGTGTCTCCATTCTCCTCTTATCCGGTATAAGACATGATGCTCTCAAAAATTTCTCACCACAATATTCAGAAAAGAAGTACCCCAAATTCTTATGTAGCACTATTCACTTGCCAAAAATGTCTGAAGACTCTCAAGTGCTATACTACTTTGCCAAAAAAAATTAACGTGCCCACTATATTCCTCAATAAAACAAATGACCACAACAATCCTGCAATTATCTCTTAGTTCACAAGATCCTGAGCTAGGTCGCCATTTGTTACGATCCAGGTTCTCAAAGACACAGGGCTCTTCAACATTGGACTAGATAATGGCAAAATGCAACAACGGTAACACTAGATCCAACCCCTGCCTTAAACACTGGAAAACAAAACACCATTACCGCCCTGAGTCGTGCCTGGACAACGAGGTATCCTATGACTCGGTAACTGGTGCACACACACTAGGCTGACGCTCGTTGAAACAGCCTATTCTCAAACAGTAAAAGATTACTCAATTAGGTTACACAAAGAAAAGATAGTTAACGTGATTAATTAACGTTACGGTAGATACTCAAATACCTGGCACTCCTGTATTAAAGAAAGTGCAATGCAGATCATGCAACATCAACTGGAAACTTCTGAAATAAGTCTGATGCTGGGAAGATGTTCGTAAAGAATCTTGAACAATTATAATGCAGAATACGGGTCACAATAAATACTAGGACATATAGTAATAATAGGCAGGCGAATAATAAAGGCTGCGCAAAGGTAGTAATGCTCGACAACTAAAGAAATGCTTCGTGACACAACGCAACAGCCTACTAGGGTTGTGCAACTCAACAACAACCTCGGCTCAAAAGTGCAGTGAATAATAATGTAGCATACATATAATAATGGGGGCTTATCTCTAACCAGTGTCTGCTCAGTTAATAAAGTCTAGCTGGGGTATCAAGGCAGGGCATCAATGGGCGAGCATGCGGCTCGTATCCTAACGTTGTCCGAAGGTGGTATAATGAAGATTACGTTATATGACGGGGATGCTCTCTTGATAAATCTAGGTCTCTAGTGCCTAGTTCTATCCTGGCGATCCCTCAGAAGTCAACACAAAGAGGCAGCACTATGTTGTGAGGGATAGGCTATGGCCCTCTCACACCACAGTGCTGTGCTCGCAAAGAAAACCCACCCGAAGACAACCTAGGCTCCCACAGTACCTGTCGATGTCGTGCAGGGCTTAGCTAACACTGCACACATCGGAGACAACGACACAGTAACCTTACCCGTAGTCTAGCTTTAAATAACTAAGCAGAATCACTCAACACTATGCCAGGGAGACATATACCAGTCTACAACCTTCCCGAGAGAGGACACACACGGAAAAGTCCGTCTCTCCAAACCTCATTAAAGCCTAATACATTGAAATATCTGAGAGCTTCGCGTACAATACGACTGGCCGACGGTGAACATCTATGCTGAAACCAGAAGGGATGTTGAGTTTAATAAAGATTAGAGAATGAGAAAGGAGAAGTCGAGAGAGAGAAATAGTATGCAAAGTGGCGAGTATGGGGGACAGAATTGCAAAGGATGTAGACGATACGCGTGTCAGGCCAGGTCTGAGCTGGTAAAAAACACGAGGCCGCGATGAGCAGGGACTAGTTGACCACCCGGCCGCCAACGCCGTCAGTGCCCAAGCGGGCCGCGTGATAGCTCGCCCCGCTGCCAGGTGTACCCCGTCACCCTCTCTCGCTCGCCTCTCACACAAGCAACATTTATATTATAGCGAATATAAAATACAAGGCGCGGTCACAGACCAAAACAAAGACCATTTCTAGACTGTCTGTGGCAACACGACACTAATAACATAAAGCAGATCATTCTAGGACAACTGTAGCCCATCCCCCCATCCTGGCGAGCGCTAGCGAGCTGCAATGCCCCACGCAACCATTCTGCTAGCGCCGGGAGGCGTCACAACTGTTATTCCAAACAGCAAGACAAAAATATGTAAGCGAGGGAGAGGGTGTATGTCAGTTTTGTTTAATAATATATTTCCTTTAAGGTATTCTTCTTGTTCCTGGTGTTCTTGTGTTACTCTGTTCCACCATGCTCAGGCGAAATTTGGTATATATATATATATATATATATATATATATTTTTTTTTTTTTTTGTTATCTATATGCTCAGGCCCAATCCCCACTTTTCCTATTTTTTGTTTTTTTCCTCTATTTTATTATTTTTTTTTTTCTTGGGGGTGGCCGACTCAAGACAGAGCAAGAACAGGAAAACACAAAACACAAGACAAAACAGCGAACAAACACAGACAAAACACAAAACTCACACACATCTAGGTCACCCAGGAGAATACCCAGAGACCAGGGTCACCAAGGTCGCTCCAGCACTCCCCCGGCCCCCGACCACCCGGAGAGGCTCCGATCTCGGCAGGCAGACATGTAGCGGAGCCAAAGCCACAAGCCCGCCCACCACACTTCCAGGCGCACCCTTCATATTAATCGTCTCCCCGGGCCAGGTGCCTGATGGACTATTATCTAGTCCAACTTGCGCCCGACCCCTTCCCCCAAATGACCACGTGTTCACTCAACTATTCACAAGCATTCTCCATTCATTCCTGTTTATTACCATTTCCTTTGCCTGATCTATAGTCATTCCTCTATCATCCAAAGCTTGTCTTACACAGTCTCTCCATCTCAATGGGGTCTTCCTGCCCTTCTATCTCCCCTTGTATCTGACTCATATATTCTCTTTGTAAGCCTTTCATCTCCTATTCGTTCAACATGACCATACCAGCTCAGCACCCTTCTGTCCACTCTGGCTGACAAATGTTCCTGCTGCCCCACTCTCCTACGTATCTCTTAATTCCTCAATCTGTCTCTACGAGTAACTCCACACATACTCCTCAAGCAGCTCATCTCCATCACATCCAGCTTTCTTCTCTCCTTTTTCTTCAGAGCCCATTTCTCAGCCCCATACATCACTGTTGGCACAACAATTCCTCGATACATTGCACTTTTTACTTTCATTCCGAGATTTCTCGTCTTCCACATAATTCCCATTGCTCCGAAAACTTTGCTTCCTTAACACACTCTCTATTTTACCTCCATTTCCATACCTCCACTCCTGCTTATCATTCCTCCTAGATATTTAAAACACTCTACTTGTTCCAATATTTCCCCTTCCAGCCTCACATCTAGATTCACCCTATGATTACCCCTATTACACACCATTACTTTACTCCTCCCACAAACCACTCCAAACTCTTTGACTACCCGCTGCAATTTCTCATCAGAATCCGCCACCAACGCTTTGTCATCAGCGAACAGTAACTGATTCAACTCCCAATCTCTATCATTCTTTCCTACTAAACCCTTAATCCTCTTTCCATAGTTCTCATTTTCACCTCCCTCACCACACCATCCATAAACATATTAAACAGCCATGGTGACAATACACAACCCTGTCGAAAACCTACCTTTACCTCAAACCATTCACTCAACTCACCATTTCCTAGTCTAACACATGCTCTGCTCCCTTTATAAAAACTCTTAACTGCTTCCAACAAATTTCCTCCAATTTCATAAATCCTTAACACCTTCCACATTGCTTCACGATCCACACGAACATACGCTTTTTCCAAATCTATAAAAGCCCAAAATATCTCCTTATGCTTCTCTAAATACTTCTCGCATAACTGTCTTACTGCAAACATCTGATCACGCACCCTTTTCCCCTCCTAAAACCGCACTGTTCTTCTCCTATTGCAACTTCCGTACATTTTATTATCCTCTCTATCAACACCCTGCCATACAGCTTTCCAACCACTGATAATAAACTAATACCTCTATAACTTGAACACTCCAGCCGATCTCCCTTCCCCTTGTACAACTGCACAATTCATGCGCTCTTCCAGTCTATTGGTACCCTTGACATCACAAAGCACACATTGAACAGGCTCACCAACTAATCTATTATCACATCTCCACCCTTCTTTATAAACTCCACAGCAATACCATCCAAACCTTTTTTTTTTTTTTTTTTTTTTTTTTTTTTTTTTTTTTTCTATATTCCAACTTACTTCCTCTCGGGCATAGGCTGAGAGCCTTAACATTCACCGCTTTACAATGAACAGTGAAGCCCGTGAGGTCTTGTTCCAGTCTAGGGAGTGAGACATGTGAAGCACGTAGAGTTCAACGAGCACCTGCCATCTTGCCTTCACATGAGGCACGGTGCTCACTCATGGCCCGAAACGACCCCATCTCTGAAGCCGCCTCGTTCCCGTGCTTCACTGTCTCATCCCCTACACTCGGACTCTCACACTTACACACACAACGCCACCTGTTGAGCAGATAACTCACCAGGCATTGCACCCCTATAGCATATTTTGAATATGGGAATATTCATACAGTGCTATTTAATCAGGGAACAATGAGGGTATTTTATTGACGTTTCGGTGGGCTTGTGGTAATCCACTGATACTAGGTACAGCACAAATTCCATCCCAATAATATCTTCCCATTGATACATCGGGATGTATTACACGCTTTCATTTGTTTCACTGCTTCTTTCACCTCATTTTCCTCAATCCTTTCATTCATTCCCTGCCACCTGGGTGGCCTGGGTAACCTATCTCTATCAACCACTGCTTCAATCACTGCTTCTCTTCCATCTCTTGCATTTAGCAAAGATTCAAAATACTCAGCAAATCTTTTCCCCACTTCAACTGGTTCCACTAGTAATTCTCCATTTTTATCTTTCACTGACTCTTCCCTCTGTTGTCCTCCTTTTCTTACTCTATTTACCTCCTTCCAGAACCGTATCATTCCACCACTCGCTTCCCTTCCTGATACCTCTACCTCCTACTTTCCTTTTGCTGCATACTACCTCTGCACTTGCTTTCACTCCTTCTTTAAACTGTTGCCATTCAACCTCTACTTCTCTCTCTTCCATCTCTCTCACTTCCATCCACTTTTCATTTACTCTGTCCTTGTACTCCCTATATATATATATATATATATATATATATATATATATATATTACAGTATATAGATAGATACATCACTTTCCACCTGAGCAGGGGCTACCAGAGAAGCAATATTTAGGTGTCTCACATTATCATCGAAGAAGTTTGATGAATGTTGGTTTTAATATACTTGGCAGCAAATACTCATTCCATAAGTTTGATAACGAACAATATATGGTGGCGGCTGACGTAGAAGTAGGTATGTCTGTATGTCTGAGAAAAATGCTAGGAAAATGAATGGGATATGAGCTACCAAGATAGTTAAAAATAATAGACTATAACTAATGTTTTTTGTTGTATAACTCACGCTGCCAATGATGAAGAGAGAAAGACACTGGTCCCCTACGAGGGTATATAGGGCGGGACAGTCCTGGTGCTCCAACGTTTGGTTCAACATCATCACAAGTTTCTCGGCAAAGCTCTCACTCTCTTCTAGGTCGTTTCCTAAAAGATAATAAACATAAGGTAAAGAGGAACAATATTGCTGCTGTTGCTACTGTAATTAATTACTACTTCTACTAAAACAATGCCACTGTAAAATTAATACTGTACGGATAAGGGAGCCTCTGATCGTTTCTGGGGTAGGGTCCTTGAAGACTAATTGCCCGTATGCATCTGCTAGTTATAAGGAGTATTCCAGATGCTTGGTAAACAACACGTTTAAGGGAAAGAAATCCCTGAACAGGAAACCATTACCTACTACTGGACTGGCTGCAACAATAATGTCTGGTGTTCCTTAGTAATTAGTGAGGGGTGGTTTTAGTGATCTTCACTTACCTGGTTACTACCGTCATATGAGGGTTACACCTGCTAATGAGCGTATACCAATATTTAGGTTAAACATCATCTCTCGTATTGCAATGAATGTTCATTATGATCGAGAAGGAAACGATGCTACACCAAACTGGACGAGCATCACAATACAGTCTTTGTCCAGGTGACATCAATCAGTTACTGGTTACAATACTTGTGGCTCGCTCACTAGGAATGCTATTAATACTCTTGTCTTTACCTTCTAATGACCAAGGAAGATGTTAATTGTTCCTGGTTCCAGAAAACCGGCAGGGATACTAACGGTGGTCATAAACTTACGACGGTCAGAGACTGCTGAATATTGACAACACAGATATTAAGTGTATTTAAAGTAATAGCTTTACTATCCACGCTACACAAGGAGTCATGGCGTACTTTACTCAGATAAAACTTGCTTTGAGAATTGCTGACACGGAAATTACGAGCAGGTGTCAAAAACCAATGGCCGTAGGAATATAGTATTAGAAAGTCGTAAATGTTACGATTATCCAGGCTCAATCTTACACTACTGGATACAGTATTTCCCCAATTGAATGTCTGTGGAAGGTGATTGATCACATTCTTGTAATTGGAATTTAGCCTATCCAACATTCCAAAACCGATGGGTGTACTAACATATTCACTATTCACCACAGTTTTGTTGTTGCTACTTTAAAACCGCCTCAAAACTAAAAAATCACAAATGTCTCCCTCAAAGGTATGCTGAGAAGTATGCAGTGACTAACTCAAACCGGATAAAGGGCGTAGGATCCCTGGAACACCTTGCAAACTGTTGACCAACTTCCACTGTGAAATTCTTGCAGCAGCTGTTAAATGCATTAACATAAGAAACAAGTTTTATCTCAAGGAAGATGCTGCACATTGTTGAAGACTTAAGTGCTATATTGACCGCTCCCACACTTAGCACATAACTCGGCCATGTAGAGCACGAGCTTTCCTGCAGTTATATAACATAGTATAGTTGTCGTGGTGTATACCTGAGGGGCTTGGGTTCGAATCGGAGGGTATATATGATATTTTTTCACACAGTGGTCCATGCTATGTATTAGATAACACACTATGACTATGTAATATGTTTGGACAATAAAATCTGGAAAGCATTTTGCCATGGCCATCCTTTATCAGGGGCTTTTCAGGATGGAGCTTGGGTTCGGTGATAATGTTGATAATGATGATATCATCATTGACTATGTAATCCACCTGTGAAGACTGTAGTAAGTACTATGTCGTTCAGCGGTGCCAGCTCGTTATTCTTCAGCATCTTAAAAGGAAAGCTTTGTAATTAGCTTAATTATTTGTAATGAGGAAGGAAGGTGGGTGAGGAGAGGGAAAAAATAGATAGATATGGCAAATGGAAAGAACTTCTGAAATTTTTACTACAGTCCAATAATGAATTATATGTTATTCACAATGACGTATTGCCATAGCAATCATAATCATGATAGATAATTATATCTGCGTGACAGATTACTAAGTCCTCATTCAAGATCGGTTAGCTTAGTCGGGTAGTTAGTTAGTTCGGGTTTAGTTTGCTCCGTAGATCTCCATCAAGCTAAAACAAAAAAAAAAAAAAATTATAGGTCCTGCAAGGAGATAAAGAAAACCTAATATTTAGTAGTGGCCCCGTAATCATTGACGATTATATCTATTACATAAGGCTACCTCGTCAAACGCTCATACGCGTAGTTTGAATCTACCGCAGCAGAGCTCAGAGGAACCTTCATCATAAGCACACGCAAAATCACTCATGGTTCGTCTTTATGATTGGGTTCTCACTACGAAAAAACTTTGTAACAAATAAAAAATAAAAATAAAATAAGAATAACTATTCATAAGCTTTCCATATTCCGTGGATGTACTTTTGTGGATTCTTGGACCAGACGCTGACTAGCGCATCTATCCGCCTTCACTGACATATCAAGTGTACCAAAATCCTTAATACATCAACGAATGGGAAGGGGATGATTACGGGGTCACTACTAAATATTAGGTTTTCTTTATATCCTTGCAGGAGTCAAACCTATAATTTATTAGTGGCCCCTCCATAATTGTCGATTATACCTGATATCTAAGACTGGAGGGGGACATTCGTAATCATATCATAACCATTGCAAATAGAATAGGCAGATAATCAAACAACCACATAGTATTCTTACTTTGTGAAAAATAATATATTTATGTATAAACTTTATACAACATATAAAAAGGGGTACAAGCAGGGGCGTGCTTAAAGAAGCCTGCTTGAGGACAAAAGGGTAACTATGAGAATCTGTTCCCAGATCTGAAAGTTAAAGGCACCCCACTTAAATTAAGTGGTGAAAAATAAAACTTTATGTTTACATGTGCACATATAAACCCCATTATTCTAATGTGTATATTCCTTAAAATTAGACACAAAAATAGAATACATTCTTGTACTATCGCAGATGTACTTACTAAAATGCTACTCGTAGTTGCAACTACCGAGAACTCTTAAAATTAAATTGCTTCAACAGTGTATCCCACTGAAAGAAACCATTGTTGTACTACATCCATTGTACTTCAACAACATTTCCCGTAGGCTTTACTACAGAGAAATTTTAATCACAACACTTATATATTGTATCACAGCTCGTATACTCTGTACATATCCTCCGGCGGGGTCTAGTGTGTCTTATGTTACACTGACTGCACCCCCCCCCCCCCTCTTTTTTAACCTAAACAATTAGTGACTTAGAGACCCCTCTAGACCCTTTGCCGTAACGCTATACACGGCATTGATGGTTTGTCTAGTGCTGCCGACAGGTATCGAGTCAAAAACGTATGATTTGAAGCCCATAGTTGAGTAGTAGTTATGTCTTCAACAAAAACATTTTTTTTTAGAAAACGTAAAGATACTGCCCATTTGCGTAAATCGTGGGCCCTACCCACTACGCCGGGATTACTTTCTTTAATTAATGACTTCGACTAGCAGAGAAGCCATTTTTCGTTTCATTAATCTTTTACCTGTACTCGATACCCATAAAGCACCTTGTCGGTTAAGAGGTGCCACTTTCATATATTTGGTTAAAGCTTGTACAGGACACAAATTATGGTGCACTTTACCCCGTTTCAACGCCGGCACCGTGAACTCTGAGAAAACATGTTCACTATGTTCATTCTTGGCGATGACCCTGGGGAAGGTGCAATATGAATGCAATCATTGAGTCTACCAAACCTTATGCAATTAGGGGTGTTGCTCATCGCCGCCAGCTCAGACACCCTGTTACCCGTTGCCAAAGCCATAAGGAACACAGCCATTTTTAATAGTAATTCAAAATCCGCCGTATTATGATACAGACGGGAATGAAGCAAAGATAACGCCTTGTCAAGAGACCAGGTAGGCATGAGCTGACGGGGAGGTGGGCGGAGTTTGAAGCATGCTCTCATGAAACCTGTTTCTTCCGCTTGTGGTATGGTTAGACCTGTAAGGTCAAAGAATGGCACCCTGATAGCTGTTAAGTGATTTTTTAGAGTCACTACAGATAGACGTTTCTGTTCAAACAAATAGTTTAAATAATTAAAAACTAATGCCACCGAAGGTACTGTCTGTTCTGTTCTAACTATCCAAGAAGTAAAGGACTGCCAATGAGATTGATATTGCCTCTTGGTAGATTGTGTGTACTGATTCATAAATTTATCTGTCACGGTTCTACCATACGGCGTTAACCACTTGGCCTCCTGAATGTCCACAATGCAAAAGTCAGCGAGGTCTTTAGGTTGCCAATCATGTCTAAGTGGAAATACCCGACCGGGAGCGACACCGGGTTCGGGCACCACGTTATCAATTGCTGGTACCACAACTGCGCCGGCCACAGGGGCGCGATTAACGAGACTACGCCTCGATAATCTTGTAGTTTGTTGACTACGTGGCACATTAGCGAAGCGTCTGGTGGAGGAAACAGATAAATGGAACTCCACATGTTCCAATCCGTCACCAATGCGTCGGGCCCCCCCCCCCGCCGGCGTTAGAGGTACCGAGGGAGTTTGTGATTCTCCTCTGACGCAAACAGATCCACTTGTGGATGGTAAGGCTCTGCAATCATTTGATCGAAAATGTTCTGCTTGAGTGCCCACTCTACCGTTGTGCTCTGTCTCCGAGACAGAGCGTCTGCCCAGACGTTTACTACGCCTGGGAGATATGATGCATGAAGATGAATGTTCAGCTTGTCGGCTAGAACAAAAATCTTTTCTGACACGTCTAGCAACTTCCGAGACCTCTTTGACCCTTGTTTCTGAATGCAGTGAACTGCATTGAGATTGTCCATTCTGAAAGCCACCGATTTTTCCCGTAAAGTAGAGCCGTGAACCTGAAGGAAATACAAGGGGACTAGTAATTATTTTACATTTATGTGGGAGGTTTCTGAATGGGACCAAAGCCCTTGACCCTGATGCCCGAGGTTTGACTGAAAGCCCCAACCTATCGTCCCTGACGCATCCGTGTCCAACCATACCGTCGGCGGAGGAGAGGTCCATGGCATGACTGAGTGCAACACTTCCCTCTTCGCCCAGACCGCTAGGAAGCTGTGTATTAATGTTGGGATAGGCCATAACGTTCCCGCCGGTAATAGTGGGAAATATTTGTTGCCCTCCAAGAATAAACGTTTGACTTTCAACTGGCCCAACTTCACAGTTAGTTGAACCCAGTTGAGAAAACCGACTAGAGATTCCCAGAGTCTCCGTGTCGTAGTAAGACTGTGGAGAAACATAAAAAAAAAATTGCGAAATCTGTTTTGATTGTCCACACTCTGACTCAGAGTGAGAGACGCTGTGTCCCAGACCAGCCCTATCCACTGAATTACTCGTGAGGGAACAAGGTTTGACTTTACCAAGTTGACCTTGAATCCTAGAGATTTGACATGGTTTAACGTAATGTTGACATGAGTGTTGCATAACTTTTCTGTCTCTGCCACCACCAGCCAGTCGTACAGATACCACAAGATCCTGATCCCCTGTTCTAAAATGGGCATCAGGGCTTGCCGGACTAATTTTGTGAAAATGCGTGGCGCTAGGTTCAATCCAAACGGCATCCTTTGAAAGACATAAGTCTGATGCATTATTCTTAAAGCCAGACATTTTTTAAATCTCTTGTTTACCGGGACGTGCCAATACGCGTCTGTCAGGTCTAATGAACACATCCACCCTCCCGGCGGAAGTGTTAGCCTAATTTGATTCACTGTCAGCATCCTGAAGGACACGTTGTGAATGTGGAGATTCAAATAAGACAGGTCTACGACCGGTCTCATCTGAATACTGTCCCTTTTTGGTACTAGAAATAGTTTGGATGTAAACACCGGGTAAGTCGGGGGGACTGGGATAATGACACTCTTGGTAATCATCTCCTGAACTAGTGACTCCACCTCTAAAGAAACATGATTGGCCTATGTCGGCTGACGTAAGCGAGGTCGCCGGAGCCACTGCCAAGTGATGCCTTTGCGTACCACAGTCCTCGCCCATGATCTTAATGGCCATGCCTGATGACACGCCCGGAATGACCCAGTTAGCAGACTGGGGTTCGCCGGCTGGACTACTCTCTGTTCCAACACGCCTTTGACTGGCCCCGGGAGTGAGAGAGACCTTAGTTTTTTGCTGGTGGTGGTGTACTCTTGGATGACTGGCTGGGTTTGGCTGGAGGCGGGCCCTGACCTGGTCGTTGGTGAAACCTGTGGCCTTTACCTGAGAATTTACCCTGTTTATACCTGACTGGAGCCTGACCCTGGGTGGAAGGGGACTTAGGCTGATGAAAAGGTTTCGACCCACTAGCTTGAGCTTTCGAAACTGGTTTGGGTTTAGGGAAAGTAAAGGTAGGCTTCTTAGGTTGAGAGTGACTTTGTTTGAATGCTTGTGCCATATTGAAAACAGTCTTCCAAACTGCTGGAGAAATCAAAGAAGGGGTTAGAACTGGAGACAGAACTACTTGGCTTGCAATACGGTCAGGAAGTTTCTTTACTAAGAACATCCTCAGATCCTGCCTTGCTCGAACCGCCTCTAATAAGGCCGTCCGAATATCTCCTAAAGACTGAATGGAAGTTTGGAGAAGCAAGCACCGGGAAAGTTCAATGGCCTTCCTGATTTCCGCAGTTTCGATTGCCTGAGAGGAGCGTAACATAGACTTTGTTACTTGCTGGGTAACAATATATTGTGAAAACAGTCTAAATGCTTTTCCTCTTAACCTAAACTCGCGGTCTAGGTGAGCTGTGGAAGGCTTGCTAAACGGATCTTTTAATTCGCACAATTGATTTTAGGGGCAGCCAAGAAATCAAACAAAGCAGAGGGGACTCCTCCGGCACTAAAAACCGGAAGAGAGAACCAAGTATGGTGGTCTTGAGGGATTTGGTGAGAAGACTTTGTAGTGAAAGTAGTGGCAAAATTTTGAGCCTCTGTTTCCCAGTCCACCCAAGGTCCTGTACCCAACTGCCCCACCTGCAAGACTGGATTAGAGGCCGAGTCTGTGATTGGAAACATATCCAACTCCGGCGTCAAAGCAGAAAGTGCCTTGACGTCGTTAAAGCCATCATTCTTAGTCCAGTCAGAAAAAAGCTTTGAAGCTGAGGCAGGGGGTAGGGCTGGTGTTGATGCATACACAAAAAAGTCATGGTTATAATAACTGGGAATGGCCTTAATATGAACATCTAAAACATCTCCTTGACTATCCAATGCTCTGAGTTTTCTAGACTTATTGCCTTGGATTACCCACTCATGTGGTACAGGGAGCTCCCCCGAAATAGTAGCTTGTGCTGCCTCTGGCTTAGTTGGTAACATTGCTACCCATGACTCATCAGGCCCGTATAAAAGAGGCATAGCTCCTTTTCTGACCAGTGCCTTGTCTAAAGGGGGGTGGGGGGGGGCGGCGGGGGAGTTATGTCTGATATGACCCGCACATTGGAAGTAGTGAGAGCTGCTGTGCCTGGCACATTGGAAATTGAATCTGACACAAGAGGAGGGTTAGGTATTTTAGCTAAAGCAATGGATGTAGCCAGAGGTCGCACATTCGTCGACGTCGCGGGAGCTCCCATACCAACTGTAGGAGTTTCCGGCGTAGGGCCAAAGAACTTATTAAGTACATTTAATAGTAACCCATCAATCTCTTCTGTAGTTACATACCTAGCAGATGACGAACTCCGTGGAGATTCGACAGTACCCTGAGAGTCTTCTAGGTGGTGACCTGACTCTTCAACTTCCATCTCTGAGATCAGAGAACGCTGTTCTTCATCCCTTAAGTCTGGCCTCTCATGGGAAGATCCCGCCGAAGCCGGGACCTCCACATGCCGCCATGTTAGATCTGGGATAGAAGATGGTACATCGGCATCCCGGTGGACGTCAGCCACTACTTGCGTCACAAAAGGATGTGTGCCGTCCTGCCAGGGCTGTGAGTATCGCCATACACCTTGGCTGTGGCTGTTACTCGCTTGCGAGCCTGGTATACTCCCCAATTGGGAGCCCTCACCCGAGCACCCTAGCGGTTTATAGTTTCCGTAAGAGACTTCTAAATCTGAGGCTGACACACGTGACCTGGTAGAGAAAGCATGAATATCAGGTGATGAAATGTCCGCCGGGGCATCCTCCACCACATTCTCTGACTCCACCCCCGACCTGTCAGATTGGACGTTAGACTTGGAGGGGGTAGATGCAGAGAGCGGGGTACCAGGCTCCGGCGACAGCCGTGAGTCCGTTCGCGCTGGAGGATCCCTTTTGGATGATTTATGACTCCTACTAGACTTATGTTTAGTTCTAATAATGTCTTTAGGTCCCCTACTCTCTTCCTTTGTCCTCTTCCGTGGAGGTGAAGAAGAGTGGCCCGAAGCTTTCACCTGCTCCCTCAGGGGTGACGTTGACTTGGACCTCGTCGCCGATGCCGAGGGTGACGGAGAGCGAGGCCTCTTAGATTTGCCAGGGGAGGGTGTGGTAGCCTGTCCCCGCCCAGTCTCGGAGGTCTTACGTGCACGTATCTTACTCTTAGGGGGGGCATGTTTAATAATTAACAGTTCCCAAAGCTCAAGGTTATCACATTGCAATGCTTTATGAGCTACATTTGTTGAGTAAGAAGCGAGAAGTTGTTTCACTTCTTGCAAAGCCACCGCCGTAGTATTATCTTTTTGAATTAAACTTTTAACACTTAAGAGGGTACAAATAGTGCAATTCTTTGTCACCCATATCCCCCGTGACCGATCGAGGCATTTAACACATTTAATGCACAGCTTGTGCGCAAAAATAGGGATACCGGAGCATAACGGCATTGAACATAAAGCAATGAGAGGTTCTATGGCCGACATGACCGAGACTGGCGGAAATCTACCCACCCCCGAGATCTACCTGGTCACCTGGCGCCACGCCGGTACTCCGCCCTGGAAAGAGAAAATTCCCAGGAATTAATGCTCATAAGGTTACCCAAAATGTTGCAAAAACATGTGTCATAAAACTGCTGGTCAACGAACCGTAGCTCTCAACCACTACTTTTCGCTGTCCTGCAGTTTCATATTAAAAATTTCAGCATATCTTTACCTGTCTAAAAGATTTAAGCATATCTTCTGAGTCTTCATAAAGATGAAGCATATCTTTAATAAAGATGAAGTCCTTCAAGTATCCCTTTACACTTGAAACACTAGTAAGATTCAGGCATCTTTTTATCCCATAAAAAGTCTAAGCCTATCTTAATTTCTAATCCGACTTCTACCAGAAGCCCTCATAGATCGCCGTCTTGAAGGCTGTGATACCTTATTGTATCAATCAATTGTTTGGCAAACCATAGCGAATTGCAAATCCGTTAATATAACCACCCGAAGGTACCACCGCCGGGTTTCATATTAAATGTCAAACCAATTGTACCTGCCCCAGACCTCTTTGCAAAAAGGTCGCCGGGAGGAAAAGACCAAACAAACAAACAGCATTGTCTTGAAGGCCGTGATGCCTTAATGTATCAATCAATTGTTTGGCAAACCATAGCGAATTGCAAATCCGTTAATATAACCACCCGAAGGTACCACCGCCGGGTTTCATATTAAATGTCAAACCAATTGTACCTGCCCCAGACCTCTTTGTAAAAATGTCGCCGGGAGGCCAAGAAAAAACAAACAGACAGCATTGATTCAATGGCTTTGAAAAGCCGAGAAAATCAAATCCAACAGGTGTCAGCATGATCACCTAGATAGATGTGTGGGGCCCACCTCGCCGGGAGAACACAGGAAGCCTGATCACAGGCTCGACCACAGAGAACGCAGTTTCTGATGAGCCCTCAAGCTACCAAACTCGCCGGGGAAACTACCGATTTTAACCAACTTGACTAAAACCCGGTACACAAAACGGTTTTCTCGGAGCAATCGAGAAAAACCGCCGGAAAGGCAACCCACAGCAATCAGAACGCAATCTGATAAACATAACCAGACGCAGTCCGAAGCTCCTGGATCAGCCAATCACAACTAATCCAGAACACACATGACACATGAATATATATTTATAATAATAAATAATGAAAACACTTGCATATGTGAAAAACTACGAGTGGCTGGCTAGGCCTAGTGAAAACGGAAAACACTTAATGACGTCGAAACACAATCGAAAAGCACTCCATCCCACCAAAACTGGAACAGCTGCCACATCAACATCGTAGAAAAAACCTGGTAAGGGAAACACTGACTCGGGACCCATAAAGAACTCCACTACGTGAAGAAAAAACACCAGGATCGTCAGTAAAAAACAAACAAGGCTACTCCATCTGAAAGATAGCTAGAAGCCCGACATCGCGTAGTTAAAGCCGCCTAACAAGCTAGGACTAAAGATGGCTAAACACGAAAAATGTTTCAGAGCGTCCTCAACTCGGCCACGAGGGTCCGTCCGAAATAGACGCCCCAACAAAACGACCCATAATACACTTGTTCTGTGAGAAAACCACCCATGACACCCCTGCTACGCTAATCCTAACCTTACTCAAGACATCCCAGAGTAAACAAATGAGAAAAAACTCACTAGGGACGCAAGAATGAGGAATCAAAGCGGAGCACTGAGGGGGACACATCCGGGTGGGGTGAGCGCAGAGCAAGGAAGGCGGATAGATGCGCTAGTCAGCGTCTGGTCCAAGAATCCACAAAAGTACATCCACGGAATATGGAAAGCTTATGAATAGTTATTCTTATTTTATTTTTATATTTTATTTGTTACAAAAAAAAATCGTAGTGAGAACCCAATCATAAAGACGAACCATGAGTGATTTTGCGTGTGCTTATGATGAAGGTTCCTCTGAGCTCTGCGGCGGTAGATTCAAACTACGCGTATGAGCGTTTGAAGAGGTAGCCTTATGTAATAGGCATAATCGTCAATGATGGAGGGGCCACTAATAAATATATATATATATACATATAGTATATATATATGTATATATATATATATATATATATATATATATATATATATATATATATATATATATATATAAATAGCTGTGGATGACAAGAAGAAAGTGTATATAGAATGGTTGGGTAGGAGAGGGAATGAAGATATGGAGAGGCAGAAACGAGCGAGGTACGTGGAGAGAAAGAGAGTGGTGAAGAGAGTAGTGAAGGAAAGTAAGAGAAGAGTAGATGAGGAATTTGGAAGGAATCTGAGTGTAAAATGGAGGGAGTGTAAGAAACTGTTCTGGAAAGAAGTCAAGAAAGTTAGGGAAGGTAGCAAGGGAAACAGTAAGGGTGTGAAAGATAAGAATGGGAGAATGCTAGCCGAGAAGCAAGAGAGAGTCGAAAGATGGAGGGAGTACTTCAATGAGTTGCTAAATGTAAGGAATGAAGAGCCAGTAAACATAGTTGGATATGGTATGGGAGGGAGAAGAGGAGAAGTAGTAGAGGAGGAGGTGGGGATCAGGAGATCAGAAGTGTGGGAAGCTATGAAAAGAGTGAAGTTGGGGAAAGCACCAGGAACAGACGGATTGTGTGGGGAAATGTTGAGGTATGGTGGTGAGATAGTGATCGAATGGGTATGTAAAATGTGCAAACTAGCATGGGAGAAGGGGAATGCACCCGATGACTGGAAGACTGGCATAATAGTCCCCCTATATAAGGGCAAAGGGGAAAGAGGAGTGTGTGGTAACCACCGAGGAATATGTCTTTTAAGCGTAGTAGGGAAGGTGTACAGTAGGGTAGTGATTGAGAGAGTGAGAGTGAAAACGAAGAAATGGATAGGCGACGAGCAGGGAGGTTTTAGGAAGGGAAGAGGATGTGTAGATCAGATTTTTACCCTGAATTGTGTTGTGGAGAAATATCTGGAGAAGCAACAAAAGGTGTATGTTGCCTTTATGGAAATGGAGAAGGCCTATGACAGAGTGGATAGAGAAGGCATGTGGAAAGTACTTAGAATATACGGAGTAGATGGCAAGTTGCTGAATGCAGTGAAGAGCATGTATGAGAGTGCAAAGGCGGCAGTACGTGTGGAGAAATGAGCAGAGCGAGTTCTTTGACCTGAGTGTTGGGTTGAAACAGGGGTGTGTGATGTCCCCGTGGTTGCTTACTGTATATATGGATGGAGTCATGAAAGAAATACTAGGAAGAGCAGTGGATGTTGGTGTATCGCTGAAAAGGAAGGGAAATGAGTGGAAGCTGCCTATACTGCTGTTTGCGGATGATACAGTTCTG
Organism: Paralithodes platypus; assembly: GCA_032716605.1. Classification (NCBI taxonomy): domain Eukaryota; kingdom Metazoa; phylum Arthropoda; class Malacostraca; order Decapoda; family Lithodidae; genus Paralithodes; species Paralithodes platypus. The sequence goes on from CM064545.1 coordinate 18,898,303, forward strand.
ATGAGCGATAATGAATGGGAGTTGCAGGGTCTGGTAAATGAGTTTGGAACAGTGTGCGAAAAACGGAATTTGAAGGTAAATGCGGGGAAGAGCAAGGTTATGGTCTTCGAAAGAGGTGAAGTCACAGAGTGCGAGGTGAAGTTGAACGGTCGGACTATGGAGATCGTCAACTCTTTTGAGTTTCTGGGCAGTGTGTTGAGTAAAGATGGGATTATGGATGAAGAAGTGTGGGAGAGGGTGCAACAGGGGAAGTGGGTTGTAGGAACGTTGAAAGCAGTAACAAGAAATAGAGTGGTCAGTATGGAAGTGAAGAAGTCCTTGCATGACAGTGTGGTAATCCCGACATTAACTTACGGAAGCGAAGCATAGACGTTCGGGTAGAAACTCAGAGCAAGAGTGAGAGCGGTGGAAATGAGTTACTTGAGAAGTGTGTGCGGAGTTACATGGAGGGATAGACAGACGAATGAGGAAGTAAGAAGGAGGTGTGGTGTGGAGGTAGATGTGCTGAAAAATGTGAAAAGGAACAACTTGAGATGGTTCGGCCATATGGAACGTATGGGAAGCGAGGGAATGACTAAGAGGGTGTACGAGAGCGAGGTGGAAGGACAGAGAGGGAGAGGTAGACCGAAGGAGAGGTGGAAGGATGGAGTGAGGAAGTATAAGAATGAAGGCGGTGCTGGTTGGGAGGAGGGGCGTCGACTGACTGGGGACATAGGTGCATGGGGGCGGTTCGTTCGTGGCCACCCCTTCGGGGATCACGGCGTCAGGCAATATATATATATCTCCAAGACTCCTTTGCGAGAAAATTGAAAACATTTCGGTAGGAATATTTGCCGGTTTGTCCTGATTACAGGTTTGATATCGTTCGCCAGGGATATATCGACACCTAAATGGCTGGAAAGGTCTTAACATTTATAAATGAGGTGAAATGTCTTTAACCCGTTGAGACCCAGCGTCGCACGTGTTGCGTCGGCAGTCTTTGATCACCAACTCCCAGCGACGCATCACGTGCGTCCGACATATAAAAAACACTTACGTGGCTCGTAAGGTAGGAAATGGCGGGAGAATAGGAGGGGGAGGTACCGTAGTGTGTGGGGGAGCCGGGCCAGTAGGTGTGAGCGGGCCGAGACAGCCGCGCGGCTGGTGGTGGTGGGCTTAGTGGGGATAGTTTATACCCCTAGTTTACCGCCACTTTGAACCTTCATTACTCCGGTCGTATGGGAGCTAGAGGCTTGAGATTTATGTGAGATACTCCTTAGGATGTATGCCGTACAATGCCATACTCAGTTTTTACCCTAGTGCTCCCGGGCGGGTGGTCATGCGGGGGAGACGAACTATTGAAACCCCCCCCCGCCCCCCAAATGACCGAAATGAGTTTTTTTTTATTTGTGTGTTCATTTCTCACCATTCTCTTCCATTTTGGCTCAACAATTTTTTTTGAAGCTCCCCCCCCCCCACCCCCCCCCCGCCCCCCCCCCCCAAAAAAAAATCCAGAGGTGATTTTTTTTTTTTTTTTTTTCATTTCTCAACCTTGTCTTCCATTTTAGCAAACAAACAAAATAAGTGAAAATGGCTTGGGACTGGGGTGAACAAAATATTATAACTAGCCGGGGCTCAACGGGTTAACACCTTATTGGCGGCCTAGGCGGTCTATTTGACCGTACCGCACAGCGTTTTTTTTTAACCCTAAATAGGGTTGTTTCCGTGCTCATTTTCATGCCTAAATAAGACTCAGAGCATAAAACAAGTATCTATCCCTGAAAGGGCGTAAACAGAGCTTTCCAACGACACCCGAACCATCCTTGTACGACCACTGGTTCTCTTGCAACGATCGTGCAACACGAGTGCAAAAACCCTAAAAAAAGGTAATTTCCTTACATAATTCCCTGTATAGCGAGTGAAGGAGGGGGGAAGAAGGTGGGATACAGTTCAGTTGGTCCACGGTGGTCGTGCGGAGCGGTCATAAGGTTACTACGCTCGTCCCACCGCTCAGCTCTCTCTCTCAGCAACATTACATGCTGAAAATGGCGGTCGACAGATGTCGTGCACTGCCACATAGTCCAAATTTATTTTACTCGACATATGTCGTGCGCCGCCAATAAGGGGTTAAAAATGCGAAACTAGTGTGGCGAATGTCTTAAAATATCAAAAACTAAAGGGGCTAAATATGAGGGAGAAGGGGGTCCTGAAAAATAACCTTAATTGAAAATCTCGCCTTCAATAAGAGCTTGGAATAGACAGAAGACACATTTTATCAGATATCTCCCCACTTGGATCTTCTCACTTGAAGATAGTTCGTAAATAGGCTCACCGAGTCCTGTTATTGGGCAACATAATGTAAGGAGGTTTTGATGAGAAGATTGAGAAAGGAGTTTTTATCCCAAAATGTTGTGTTTTCTTATTTCAATCAGCATTTCCGGAGATTACTGTAAGGGTAATTCGTTGGAACTTCGGTAAACTGTACAATAAATTACTTGCGATAATCAGGCTATATGGAATTTTACAATTTATACTAGCTAGTATAGCCTATAAATACAAAACAAGTAAAAATACATTGTCTCGGATGTCAATTAATAATTCTTTACATGACAAGCCAACATATTTTTGCACCCATTCTTTATATCATCGTCGACAGTTTGCACCTTCTTAACACTCAACGAGCGGCTTGTTTGGTAACATCTACTACCTGCCAAGCGGGCAGATTTACCCTAAACGAGCTTCATTCCATGCTCTTTTTCATGCATAAACAAGAGCCAGAATGTAATACAATTACGTATCCGTGAAAGGGCGATAAGTGAGCTTTCCAATGACACCTGAACCATCCTTGCACGACCACGGGTTGTCTTGCAACGATGTTGCAACGCGAGTACAAAAACCCTAAAATACGGTAATTTCCTTAAATAATTCCCTGTCCAGGGAGGCAGTGGATGTGGATGTGTGTGGAGGAGGGACCAGTCGCGGTACGGGTGCCGTGCCGAACGGTCAGAGCCCACCCGCGCTGCTCCCACCGCTCGGACTGTCTATCAGAGCCAATTATGTGCTCAACGTCGCATTGGACTTAAGTCGGGCCCCGCCAATTAGGTCTTGGTTCTCTTGACCGCCTTAAGTCGGGCCCCGATAGACAAGGGTTAAAATACTACTACCAAATCAAAAGTCAATATTTGTATTTCCCAGTTATTCTATACATTTTTTTAAATATTTAAGGTTGCAGTCCTTCTAAATCGATTACGAACAGTTGAATCAAATATTTCGCCGACATATAGTGTCTAATTTAAGCTTAATTATAATGTTTCCTTGATAATCTTTACTACTATGTAACAACTTTGTGCCTTACTTAGACTGAGAGTAATCCACCTCGCTCTCACAAACACCTCCTCCTCCTATCTACTTCACTACACTAAACATGCCCACCAAACTTCCTTCTTCCGCAATTAAATGTTGTAAAGATGATGAACAATGGCCCAGCCACAGAGTCCCCAGGAGGGGGGAGGGGGACCATTAATGCCCCCACACCCGTTCGACCATCCCCTGACAATTCCACACAATTCACTGGACCTCGGTGTATCACTCTTACTATCAACTTTTGTATCATTCGTGGCCTTTCCTTAAATTTTCCCTCTGTTGAACACCATCTCTCCTCCTACAAACCTGATCTTCTTTTTCTCACTGAAACAGGTGTCTGAAGCAACTGCCAGCAGCCCCTTCTCTGTATCCTCCTACTTTCTCTATCCTATTTTCAAAGCCAAAGGCAGATGTTGTGCGTATGCGCTCAACAAACTTACTTGCTCTCGTGTTCCCGATTTCGACTCCTCTGAATTCTCAATTTTATGGCTCAAACTATCCTGTCATTCCCATACTAAATATTTCTGTGCTGTCTATCTTTCCCCTAACTCTACCAACTTTCTCAAATTCTTTGACTATCTAAACTCTAAAGTGGAACACATTTTATCCATTTCTCCTTGCTCAGAAATCTCCATCTTAGATTTCAACGTTCCACTCTAATGGTAGAACCATCACCTCTTTCTCTGACAAAGCTGAACTCTTTGCTCAAACTTTTGCTAGAAGCTCCACCTTAGATGATTTCGGCGTTATTCCTCCCTCTCCACCCCCCTCTCTCCTACTTATGCCTAATATCCTAATATCTTCTAAAGATGTACTTTTTACCCGGCTTAATAGGCTATTAAGAAGGCGTACGGTCCGGAAGCTGTTCCTCCTGTTGTACTAAAAAACTGTGCTTCCGTGCTGCTCCCTGCCTAGGCAAACTTTTTCATCTCTGTCATGTTTCATGTTTGCTCTCATTCATCCTGCCCCAAAGAAGACCTGCCAAACTCCGAAAATTGCTACGCTCACTTGTTAGGATTTTTTTTTTGCTATTGGCCTGAACGTTCACCTATGATAGGCACAATTTTCGGACAGGCCAAAAACTATCCCGTATACAAACTGAATATTGGTCATTCGTTCCCTAAGGTGTGTCATTTAGGTTCCCTAACGATAAATTTTTGCTGGCCGGTCCAGATTTGGCCAAACTAGCCTGTCCCGAAAAAAGGATATTTTCCAGGAGCCTGTCCGTCAACAGACAACAACTGGTTTTTATGTTCTATGAGTTACTTAAGTTATTTTAAGGGCAAACCTGGCAGAAATAGGGCTAGCATTACCAAAAATATGCAATAGGAGTAGAATGTTATGCTTAATAATAATAATAATAATAATAATAATAATAATAATATTTATTCAGTTAGCAATTTATTCCAAATATTGCATCCATTTTATAATAACTGAAAAAAATGGAAGTGGTAAAGCCAAATATAACATACATGGCACCAAAATCGCTATATTTTGGTATGTTGGCATGTTGAGCTTAATTATTTTAAAGACGACTCGGAGGGGGGCGGAGCTTAGAAACGGCAGCACCAAAATACAGTCTATTTTCTATTATAGCTACTCGAGTTTTGAAGAGCTCTACAGAATTCCGTCCAAAAGTTCTATCGATTAACGAAGACCAGAACTCTCAACATTCCATATTAATGGAGATATTAATTATTAACCTAACAAGTGCGCATGGGGATAATTAGACACCTCTCCCTGTGCGCATGTATTTGAGGTGTTTCCGTCACTAAAATATTCATTGTACCATTAATAGCATTAATACTTATCCATATGCGCCTATTATGGGTTGATTATAAAGGTATTAACCTGAAACAACAATAAAACGAGTGAAAACAGCGTTTGGATGGTCAAAATCGGAGATATGGCCCGCGAGTTGTATAATGTATGGGTGAGGCAAGCTGCTTTCCCGCCAATTTCCCCCAAGGCCACTGAGACACAGTCGATCGATACTCTCTCTCTCTCTCTTGCACTCGCTTGCCATCAGTGATGACAACGCCCTGCTTGCAACTCGCTAATGTTAGCACGAAAATATACCTCAGAATAAGGGAATAACAGGGAAAATAGGTGATAACTGAAGGAGAGGAGGAAAGTGGGGAAGGAGGGGAGGTAGAGGACTGAGATTTTGCATGGCCCAGGGGCCAAAAAAAAATAAAAAAAAATATATATATATTTTTTTTTCGATGTCAAAAGTTTATTTTTATTTTCTCTGACTCTTAAGAGTCTTCCCGCAGTCCGCCGGGGGAACTCTTAAGAGTCTCCCAGCAGTTCCCGGGTTAAAGGTCGATGCTATTGGTAACACATTCCTACAATAGACCTCCATCTGATCTGGTAACACTGGTCAGATCTGAAGTGCCAAGTCTTCCTATTATCTATTCCATTAATTGCAGCTCCTATTGAAAACGTTTGATACCTTTATCTATTACTAAATGCATTATATACTTGATTAATTATACTGGTGGTGCTGAAAATAGGTTATATAATCCTTTTATCTTCGAAATCCACCCGCCATAGGTATAGTTTTCAGATACCGCCATGATTTCCCAATACATCATCGTAAAATATCCACCATTTCGCATTTCCTAACAAATCGCTTTGGAAAGCGAGCCATAGATGTATCATAATATTGTCTAAGCGTATATATCAGAATGAGGAGATATATAACCGAGGAACTATCAAAATGATTGGTGATACGTGCGAATTGTCTGCGCACTTTTAATTTATTCTACTCTTCTTAACATAGAAAATGTAATAGGGGCATATGCATATAAGAAAATGTACATTAATACACAGACTATAGTATTTTCTTAACTCGTGTTACTGTGTATAGAGGACTACATTATTTATTTTAGATGTCATTAACCTGACAAGCGCGATATAGACCTAGGTGCTAGGGTAGTTATTTGTGCATTTCTAGCCCTGGATTCTTACAGAATTCGTTATATTTACAATATAAAGCATTATTTGTTTTCGGTATGCTTTTATTTTACATATATGATGTATATATGAACCTTCAAGAGTGCTAAAATAAGTGGGAAAAGCATTTGGGTGGTGAAAAACGAAGATATTGGCCACCCGGTCATAATCTCAGGCGAGAGAGAGCCACAGGCAGCCCTCCCCTCTCGCTGTCTGGGAGTCAACTGAGACGAGCGGGGCGGTGTGTGCCGGTGTCTGGGTGTTGCATAACGATCTTTTATGCAACCCACTTGTGCTACATTATCGCGGGAGAGAAAAATAACCGATAAATGATGATAATAAGAGGAAAAATAGGTGATAATTGAGGAGGGGGGGGAGGGGGGAATAAGGTTGGGAAGGAGGGGAGGGGTGAGAAACACATGGATGAGTACTAGAGGGGAATTATCTCACCTAGAGACAAAATCCTTTGTTTTGATAGGCCGTTTTTTTTTTTGGAAAGCTTTTTTTATGGTCATGCTTCCGTGAGGCCAATCTCGTTCCCTATAGGAAGCCTTCCGTGAGGCCTATCGCGCTTGCCGGGTTAATTAACACATTAACATTATCAGATAGTACAAATAAATTAAGCATTAAATGTTATGAAATAGTTAATGGTTTAGGTCCATAAGGTAGAGGCTAGAGCCAAAGGATATTTAGTAGGCTATATATACGATATGTGTTAGTGAGTTGGGCCTAGGTCTGACTATATAGGCTACTTAGGCCTTATAATTAGGGTTGAGTGTGAGGGGAACTGTCTTGTGTTAGCCAATTAGCTTTCTGTAGCCCAGATTTGGCCAAACTAGCCTGTCCCGAAAAAAGGATATTTTCCAGCTAGCCTGTCCGTCAACAGACATCAACTGGTTTTTATGTTCTATGAGTTACTTAAGTTATTTTAAGGGCACACCTGGCAGAAATAGGGCTAGGATTACCAAAAATATGCAATAGGAGTAGAATGTTATGCTTAATAATAATAATAATAATAATAATAATAATAATAATAATATTTATTCAGTTAGCAATTTATTCCAAATATTGCATCCATTTTTATAATAACTGAAAAAATGGAAGGGGTAAAGCCAAATATAACATATGTGGCACCATAATCGCTATATTTTGGTATGTTAGTGGCATGTTGAGCTTCATTATTTTACGAGAACAATTCGTTCCCAAAACTTCTATAAGGGACTCGGAGGGGGGCGGAGCTTAGAAACGGCAGCACCAAAATACATTCAGTCTATTTTCTCATCAACCATAATAGCTACCCGAGTTTTGAAGAGCTCTACAGAATTCCGTCCAAAAGTTCTATCGATTAACGAAGACAAGAACTCTCAACATTCCATATTAATGGAGATATTAATTATTAAAACTCGATGCTATTGGTAACACATTCCTACAATAGACCTCCATCTGATCTGGTAACACTGGTCAGATTTGAGGTGCCAAGTCTTCCTAATACCTATTCCATTAATTGCAGCCCCTATTGAAAACGTTTGATACCTTTATCTATTACGAAATGCATTATATACTTGATTAATTATACTGGTGGTGCTGAAAATAGGTTATATAATCCTTTTAGCTTCGAAATCCACCCGCTATAGGTTATAGTTTTCAGATACCGCCATGATTTCCCAATACATCACCGTAAAATATCCACCATTTCGCATTTCCTAACAAATCGCTTTGGAAAGCGAGCCATAGATGGATCATAATATTATCTAAGCGTATATATCAGAATGAGGCGATATATAACCGAGAAACTATCAAAATGATTGGTGATACGTGCGAATTGTCTGCGCACTTTTAATTTAGTCTACCATTCTTAACATAGAATATGTAATAGGTGCATATGCATATAAGAAAATATACATTAATACACAGACTATAGTATTTTCTTAACTCGTGTTACTGTGTATAGAGGACTACATTATTTATTTAAGATGTCATTAATTAACACATTAACATTATCAGATAGTACAAATATAATAAGCATCAAATGTTATGAAATAGTTAATGGTTTAGGTGCATAAGGTAGAGGCTAGAGCCAAAGGATAATTAGTAGGCTATATATACGATATGTGTTAGTGAGTTGGGCCTAGGTCTGACTCTATAGGCTACTTAGGCCTTATAATTAGGGTTGAGTGTGAGGGGGAACTGCCTTGTGTTAGCCAATTAGCTTTCTGTAGACTCCTATTTTCTTTTATTCTTATGTATGAAGGTTATTTCTATATTTTGCTATATATTAATTACTTTTATTGTAGTCGATATGTTATGATGCGATAATGTTAATGAATATTTATATAAGTACAGTCGTGGTTAGGGCTACATGAACACCTCTTAAATGATACAAAAATACCAAGACTGCGAGCATTAACTAAGGTATATATTTTCTGTTAAATTGAATCCCTTAGCAACGGATTTTTAGATAATTTATGGAAAATATATATATCTATATTTAGCGGAAGAGTATAAGAGGTTAGTAGACACCAATATCATCATTCGAGAAGAAGACACTGAGGCCGACCGTGAGCTCCAGCAGAAGTATACAGATTTGGGACAGTGTGACTCTGAAGTTGAGGCTCTATTCGCTCCCGAAGAGATGACGGCAGTACTCAAGATATTGGTTGAAGACTTTGATATGGCGATGGAAAAACTGGACGTGCACCTAGATGAGTGTGAGAAGTTACGAATCAAATTCGAAGAGAGTTGTGAAGCCAATTGAAGTGAGCAAGAGAAGAGAGACGAAGCCAATCGAAGTGAGCAAGAGAAGAGAGACGAAGCCAATCGAAGCGAGCAAGAGAAGAGAGACGAAAACAGGCTGCAAGAAATTGCAATAATGCTGGGAGCTTCCCCAAGGAAAAAAGCAAAACTGTCAGATTAAGTTAATGAATAAAACAATAATAATGATATCACCCTTTTATTTCCTTCTCTGTACATTTTGAGCAGCGCCGAAGGCGCCTGCGGCCAGAAGCCAAGCCCGCGCTGGAGGGCGAAGCACGTGCTTGTCTCTCCTAAAATGTTTCTCTCCTAATTTTGTTGTGGGTGAAAGATGTCGTGGCAAAATAATTGACAACTCGATTTCTTTAAATTTTTCACACACACAAATTTAGACCCTCCCGAAGAAATAAGGTTCACCGTCAACTCAAGTCATATAGCAGAATTTATTTTTGGTGAGTCGTCTGACTGGGGTGGTCGTAGCTCTCGGATCGAAGTATTTCCGATCGATCCCAATTCCACCAACTCACGTTGGACAGCAGAAGATCGCCTAAAGATTTGTGTGTGAAAATCACGACAGGGACCCGCACAGCGGCGACGCCGCAGCAGCCCGGCCAGATAGTCGCCTCTCTGGGTATCTTTGACAACAGCGGACTATATGCACCTCTCAATCCCCTCCCATCAGATCCTCCACTTTCTTAACTTTAGGATCAAGTAAAGTGACCTAAAATTAATGGAAGTAACTGGTACTGTGGTGCTTCGTACTTATAATTCGTCGTATAGCTAGGTCATGCTTCGTATAATATAAATCGGAAAATAAAATGGAATATTTCATGTTTTTCTTTTATTTGTCCTTCCTATTTTTTTACAATTTCTTCTCTCCTAAATTTTTGTGGGCGAAAGATCGTTTCATAACCCAATCGAGGAGCCGAATACGGTCTCGTGTGTGCCTGTGTTGGGCTGACCGGCCAGATTTGGCCAAACTAGCCTGTCCCGAAAAAAGGATATTTTCCAGCTAGCCTGTCCGTCAACAGACATCAACTGGTTTTTATGTTCTATGAGTTACATAAGTTATTTTAAGGGCAAACCTGGCAGAAATAGGGCTAGCATTACCAAAAATATGCAATAGGAGTAGAATGTTATGCTTAATAATAATAATAATAATAATAATAATATTTATTCAGTTAGCAATTTATTCCAAATATTGCATCCATTTTTATAATAACTGAAAAAAGTGGAAGTGGTAAAGCCAAATATAACATACGTGGCACCAAAATCGCTATATTTTGGTATGTTAGTGGCATGTTGAGCTTCATTATTTTACGAGAACAATTCGTTCCCAAAACTTCTATAAGACGACTCGGAGGGGGGCGGAGCTTGGAAACGGCAACACCAAAATACATTCAGTCTATTTTCTCATCAACCATAATAGCTACCCGAGTTTTGAAGAGCTCTACAGAGTTCTGTCCAAAAGTTCTATCGATTAACGAAGACCAGAACTCTCAACATTCCATATTAATGGAGATATTAATTATTAAAGCTCGATGCTATTGGTAACACATTCCTACAATAGACCTTCATCTGATCTGGTAAGACTGGTCAGATTTGAGGTGCCAAGTCTTCCTAATACCTATTCCATTAATTGCAGCCCCTATTGAAAACGTTTGATACCTTTATCTATTACGAAATGCATTATATACTTGATTAATTATACTGGTGGTGCTGAAAATAGGTTATATAATCCTTTTAGCTTCGAAATCCACCCGCTATAGGTTATAGTTTTCAGATACCGCCATGATTTCCCAATACATCACCGTAAAAAATCCACCATTTCGCATTTCCTAACAAATCGCTTTGGAAAGCGAGCCATAGATGTATCATAATATTATCTAAGCGTATATATCAGAATGAGGCGATATATAACAGAGAAACTATCAAAATGATTGGTGATAAGTGCGAATTGTCTGCGCACTTTTAATTTAGTCTACCCCAGTGATCGGTACTAGGACCAATTCTCTTTCTAATTTACATCAACGACATAGATGAGGGGCTCACCTGTACAATCTCAAAATTTGCTGACGATACAAAAATTGCAAATAGCGTACTCTCAAAAGAACAAGTTGACGATATGCAACACAATCTAGATAAATTGTCATGTTGGGCCCAAATTTGGCAAATGAGTTTCAATGCGGATAAATGTAAAGTACTACATATCGGATACCTAAATGAGAAAGCAAACTATTCGAAGAATGGCACTCAGCTTAAGAATGTAAACAGAGAAACCGATCTGGGAGTAACAATATCGAGTAACCTAAAACCGAGTCAACAATGTTCAGAAGTTGTTAAGAAGGCAAACAAAATAATTGGCTTTATAGGCAGGTCATTTGAGCATAAATCCAAAGAAGTTATCCTAACCCTTTACAATTCCTTAGTCCGCCCTCTTCTGGAATACTGCGTTCAATCCTGGTGCCCTTATTACCAAAAAGATATAAACAAGCTAGAACGAGTTCAACGTAGAGTTACCAAAATGATACCTAGCCTAAAGAACAAACCATACGAAGAGCGTCTTAGAGAATTAAATCTATTTCCTTTAACCCAGCGCAGATTAAGAGGTGACTTAATTCAAGTGTTCAAAATCATCAAAGGCATCGACAATATGAACTGTAGTAAGTACTTCACTATCGACCAATCTAATTACACGCGGGGAAACGGTTGCAAAATTATTGGTAAATCTTTTAACTCACACGAATCTAAGAATTTCTTCTTCAATCGAGTTGTCAACTTGTGGAATGGGCTTCCCCGAAACGTTATAGACTGCATCACCGTTGATTCATTTAAACTCCGCCTAGACAAATATCTCGCTTCAAACCCGCGACTGACTGCGTTTGTAAATGAATAACTTTATTTTACCCCCCCCTCAGTTACTAACCCATCTGTCCCCTACTAACTTCCTAATCCTGCCACGGATATTAGTTCCAGGGCAGTAATTCCCTTTCCAATGTTCCCTTACCCACTCTAAACCACTGTTTGGACACTTGATCCTCAGTGTTTTGGAGGACAAGCAACCTAGAAGGGTCACTATATCTGTTGTTGCTTGATTTCCTTTGTACTCCTTTGTACCGTTCTTAACATAGAACATGTAATAGGTGCATATGCATATAAGAAAATGTACATTAATACACAGACTATAGTATTTTCTTAACTCGTGTTACTGTGTATAGAGGACTACATTATTTATTTTAGATGTCATTAATTAACACATTAACATTATCAGATAGTACAAATATAATAAGCATCAAATGTTATGAAATAGTTAATGGTTTAGGTGCATAAGGTAGAGGCTAGAGCCAAAGGATAATTAGTAGGCTATATATACGATATGTGTTAGTGAGTTGGGCCTAGGTCTGACTCTATAGGCTACTTAGGCCTTATAATTAGGGTTGAGTGTGAGGGGGAACTGCCTTGTGTTAGCCAATTAGCTTTCTGTAGACTCCTATTTTCTTTTATTCTTATGTATGAAGGTTATTTCTATATTTTTCTATATATTAATTACTTTTATTGTAGTCGATATGTTATGATGCGATAATGTTAATGAATATTTATATAAGTACATTCGTGGTTAGGGCTACATGAACACCTCTTAAATGATACAAAAATACCAAGACTGCGAGCATTAACTAAGGTATATATTTTCTGTTAAATTGAATCCCTTAGCAACGGATTTCTAGATAATTTATGGAAAATATGTATTTCTATATTTAGCGGAAGAGTATAAGAGGTTAGTAGACACCAATATCATCATTCGAGAAGAAGACACTGACACCGACCGTGAGCTCCAGCGGAAGTATACAGATTTAGGACAGTGTGACTCTGAAGTTGAGGCTCTATTCGCTCCCGAAGAGATGACGGCAGTACTCAAGATATTGGTTGAAGACTTTGATATGGCGACTGGGGGGAGAAGAAATTGTAAAAACTAGGAATGACAAATAAAAGAAAAACATGAACAATTCAATTTTATTTTCCGATTCATAATAATAATAATAATAATAATAAATAATAATAATAATATTTATTCAGTTAGGCAATTTACAGAGTTGGTACCACATTGTATGTTACAAATATGACATGTACCAGCCTTGCATAATTCCAACTAAGGATAGCCCAATAAGGCCGTTCGGCGTATTTCCATTGGGGTCCTTGTGGGATTAGGTTAGCTGGGGAAATGGGGACGATAAAGAAATAAATACCTTAGAGAAAGTATTTCTAGGGGGTTATTTTAAGATACCTTACATCCTATACTAAATATCAGTAATCCGTAATCAGTAATAATTTCAGTTTGTTTTGTCTATCTCTTATGTCGTATTTAGTAGTAGACATAAGCTTGGTGCTCCCTTCTCGCAGCTGTCCGGTTCAGGTGTTCCTTCAGGCTACGTCTGAAGGAATACAGTGTTCTCTTTTCACGGACTGACTGGGGTAGGTCGTTCCAGTCTTTGATGGCAGTGAAGAAGAATGTTTGCTTACCCTGTACTTGGATTCTCGGGACCTTAAAATTAAACATCCTGTTTCTTGTATTATGTCCACTCCTCTCATTTGCTTTAACAAAATAATTCTTTAGATACTCTGGAGCTCTGGCATAGAAAATGTTGAAGGCATTAGTGAGCCTGATTTGTTTGGCCCTGTCAGAGACATTGAGCATACCTAGTGACTGAAGTTGTTCCTGGCCAACATGTGATCTGGGTCCTAGGTTCAGCATGAACCTAACCATTTTATTTTGAGTGACCTGAAGTTTGTGCTGTGCTGATTTAGATGATGCAGAGTACCAGGATGACACAGAATAGTCAAAATGACATTGAACAAGCGCTTGGCAGAGGGTCTTTTTGGTCGCCGCGGGCAAGCATCCCACCTGTCTATACAGGTATTGTATACGTGCTTTACACTTACTCAGGATAGATTCAAAAATTGTTTCTCCTTACAAACTCGTGTCCAGTTTTAGTCCGAGATATTTAACTTGTGACACTGTTGTTATAGGAATATCATTACAGTTGACCGAGAAGCCCACAATATCTTTCAGTTTGCGTTTTGTTCCACATAACATGGCTTCCGTCTTGCCCAGGTGAAGAGATAGTCTATTGTCCACTAGCCATTCACTACATGATTCTAGTTCTTTGGAAATTGAAGCGGCAATACTTATTGGGTCTTTTCCTGAAACCAGAAGCACGCTGTCGTCTGCATACAGTAATAATTTACATGAGACACCCAGTTCCATGTCGTTCACATAACAGAAAGAGTAAGGGACCAAGGATGCTTCCCTGCGGGACCCCACAGTTAATTGGCATAGGATCAGATATATTATCATCAATTTTGACTCTTTGGGTTCTACTACTAAGATACGATTTAAACCAGTTCACAGACCCTATGCCCATTGCTTGTATTATATTAAATAGGATATCATGGTCTACTGTGTCAAACGCTTTTTGTAGATCAAGAAGAACCATACTGGTGTAGTTACCTTTAGAAATTTCTTTACGAATGTGATCCGTTAAGTGGATGAGACAGGAGTCTGTCGAGTACATGCATCTGAAACCTGATTGAAACTTATAGAATAGATCATTTTGTTTGAGGTAGTGTTCAATTTGGATGTATACCGCTCTTTCAAGGATTTTTAGATACAATACATAATATTATGCTAACTGGTCTGTAGTTGCCAACTTCTAGTTTATTTCCTTTCTTGAATAGAGGGGTTACAATAGCTTCCTTCAGTTCAGCAGGTACAGTGTTGGTGTTAATTGACAAGTTGATGTGGGTTAGGGGGCCTGCTATACCAATGGCTTCATCTCGTAGAAATTTTGCAGGAATTTTGTCTGGTCCTGTGCTTTTATGTACATTTAGGTTAGACAGCTCGTCAAAAGTGTATTTTGGTGTAACATTTTGCAATGCAAATGTGTTCGGGTGTATGTCTTTATCTCTGTAGAAATTTCGAAAGGTGGCCGTTGTTGTCGTGTATTTATTGAGAGGTTGAGGTAGGTTCTGTGCAAGTGTGTTTGCTTTGGAAGTGAAGAAGGAGTTGAAGTAGGTTGAAATTTGTCGTTTATCGTGGCAAACCTGATCATTAATGGTGAGAGCAATATTAGTGTTAGACGAATCCCTTGTCTTGTTGCTGTAGCCTGATGTTTTTAGGTGCCTCCATAGTTTCTTTGGGTTATTCTGATATTCCTCTGCCTTATTGTGAAAATAATTAGTTTTCGCTGATTTTATTTTCCTACTTAGTTTATTCCTGGCCCTGTTGAACTCATGTTTCAGACCTTGATGCTGTCTATGTTTCGCTAGCTTTTTTAACAGATTGTCTCTGTGTTCCAGATGGTGTAGTATGACATTGTTGATCCATGGGTCTGACCTTGTTTTAATTCGTATGTCTTTCAGAGGAGCTATTTCGTCTAGGATGTTTGTGATGATGGTTCTGAAGCCAACCCATGCGTCATTAACGTTTGTACTTCCAAACACTGGAGACCAGTCTGTATTCCATAAAATGTCCAGAAATGTTTCTTTATTGTAGTTTCTGAGTGACCTTGTTTTGATAACCTTGTGATTCTCTAAGGTAATTTTTGTGGTTTTCCGTGTTGTGCATTGTCAGTATATGCCTATATTCTCGTACAAGCCTATTATTTCGTTGTTTGTAACACAGGTTAAAATCCCCTAGTATGATGGATTCATTCCGAGGGTCTAGCGATGACAAAGTTCGTTCACATTTGGTCAAGAATTGTGTGTCGTCTGGTGGCCTATAGCATACCCCAATTGTGATGGGTCTTGTCCTCGGCAGGTGTAGGTCGATCCACAGAGCTTCGTGATTTTCTACATGGAGGTCGGTCCTAGTTGTGTGGGTGAGGTTGTTTTTTACATACAGACATACTCCTCCCCCATGCCTATTGCGATCATTTCTAATCATATTGAAACCTTGAATGTTTATTTCACCATCGTTTATACTTGAATCCAGCCAGGTTTCTGTGATTGCAATTATTGAAGCTTTGGCCTTATTAGCTAACAGGTTTATTTTTGACAATTTATGGTACATTGATCTGGCGTTAATGTGGATAAGATGGAGCCCTTTGTTGGTGAACACTCTGTATTCATCTTTGATTTTGAATGTGTCCTGGCTGGGTTCTGAGTTGTTAATATTAATTGGTTCATTTAATATTAATATTCGGTAATGAATGCAAGGCACACATGTTGCATAGGAATTCCCGTTCTTCACTGTTGGGCTTCTTAGAGATGCACTTCATGTGAGCTACAGTTTTACACTTAACACAGTTTAGGATCCTTTGTTTTCTTGTTATGAGTGATTCACATATTTCACAAATGATTTTAGGGCCTTTAACATATTCCTCTGGCTTAATAGCTACTTCCCTACATTTATCGCATTCCACTTCTTTTCTGCTAGTAATGTATGTACATCGATCGTGTACTGTTTCATTACAACTACTACATCGTGAAGTTGTACTCCTTTTGTTGAATCCAATATCGCACACTATACATATTTTCCTGTTACTGTTCATCGTACGTCTGGCGGTGTGGTGATCAGCTGAGCGCCGAGAGCGGCTGCTGGGGTGTGAGCGTGTGAGATGGGGACAGGTTGTGGCGCCCCCTTGCCCCCCTCCCACCCCTACCTGTATTTGTTGTTTGATGTCCTTGTTCTTGGCCGTTGTTGCTGCTTTATTGTTGATGTTGTTGCGACTGATCCCTTCTTTTTTAGCTGTTCTGGTTGCATGTTGAGCTACCTGGGTTGCCGATAGTGTTGGGTTGTGTTGTAGTAGGTTTGGTTGATTTGTTGTGCAGCGGCGTCGTGTTGTGGGGGGTGGGGGGTTTCTCTTGTCTTTCTTGTTCGTTGCTGTTACTTCATTGTCGATGTGTTTGCTAGAGCTTCCTGTTGTTTTGGGTGTTCTGGTTGCATGTTGTGTTACTTGGGTCACCGATAGCTGCGGTAGTGATGATACAGTTGAGGGTAATGTTGAGTAGGTAGAGTGTTGGCACTGTGCTGGCGGTTGCCCTGCGGTCTTGATTGGGAGTTGAAGCGTAACGGGAGACTGGGGTGCCTGCTTGCCCAGTTTGTTATAACAAATTTTACTGCTAGGGACTGTTGAAATGTCGGTGTCTGCCTTACTTGATTTGTGGTGAGGTTTCTTCAACGTTGAGCTGGGGCCTGGGTTGGTCTCTATGTCTCCACAGCTAATTAGAGTGTAGCACAATAGGTGATGTAGCGAGGTTGTGCCAGACTCTTTGCTAAGACGCTGCGGCTTACCGAGATATGTAGATGCCCAGGCAGGAATGGTGACAAAGATTTCACTTGTGTGTGATTTCTGTGTGACGAGGTCCCTCAATACTTGCTTAGTGTTGACCTGGTACACTACCGGTCCCCTCTGCACCTGTATATCGGCACATCCCCTCTGGATGTTGAGAAGGATGATACATAGGGACAGCGCGATGCGAACGCCCTTCAACCCTCGCGCCATCGCGACCAGTGATTTACATTATACGAAGCATGACCTAGCTACCCCCAAAATGGGGATTGGGCCTGAGCATATAGATAGATAGATAGATGACCTAGCTATACGACGAATTATAAGTACGAAGCACCACAGTACCAGTTACTCCCATTAATTTTAGGTCACTTCACTTGATCCTAAAGTTTAGAAAGTGGAGGATCTGATGGGAAGGGAGGTGCTTAATTTTTAATTAAATTAAGAGGGTATTATACTGGGCCAATTCTCGTCACTCTTCAGCAAAAAGTGGAGCTACCGTCAATCTCCAGCACAAATCTCACCCTTTCCCGAAGAAAAAAGGTTCACTGCCAACTCAAGTCGTATAGCAGAATTTATTATTGGTGAGTCGTCTGACTGGGGTGGTCGTAGCTCACGGATCGAAGTATTTTGTCACGCTTTAAATGCACCAACACAGGCAACACGGTGCACCAAGCACACAGAATACGGCGGCGGTGGGTGTGTTCCGACGAGGTACACACTCTCCCTCTAGCTGTCACGTTTCGTATAATGCGTCGTAAAGCTAGGTCATGCTTTGTTTAATCATGCGTCGTCTACTGTCCTAGGTCATGCATCGTATAATATGTCGCACCCCCAGTCAGACGCCTCACCAAAAATAATCCCACAAAAATCTCTCTGGGTGGGAGCAGCCCGGCCAGGTAGTCTCTCCTAAAAATTGTGTCCCCTAAATTTTGTCTCTCCTAAATTTGTGTGGGTGAGTCGCCGCAGGAACCCGGCCAGTTAGTCTCTCTCTCTCTACTGTAGGTGGAGCAGCCCGGCCAGGTAGTCGCCTCTCTGGGCGGAGCAGCCCGACCAGGTAGTCTCTCTCTGGGTATCTTTGATAACGGCCGATTAAGCACCTCTCCATTCCTTCCCATCAGATCCTCCACTTTCTTAACTTTAGGATCAAGTGAAGTGACATAAAAATAATGCGAGTAACTGGTACTGTGGTACTTCGTACTTCGCATAATGTAAACCGGAAAATAAAATGGAATTGTTCATGTTTTTATTTTATTTGTCCTAGTTGTTACAATTTCTCCTCTCCTAATTTTTTGTGGGTGAAAGATCGTTTCATAACCCAATCGAGGAGCCGAATACGGTGTCGTGTGTGCCTGTGTTGGCACAGGTGCACCAACACAGGCAAGACGGTGCAGCAAGCACATAGAAAACGGCGGCGGTGGTTGTGCTCCGACGAGGTACACACTCTCCATCTCGCTGTCACGTTTCGTGTAATGCGTCGTATAGCTAGGTCATGCTTCGTTTAATGCGTCGTCTTCTGTCCTAGGTCATGCTTCGTATAATGTGTCGCACCCCCAGTCAGACGCCTCACCAAAAATAATCCCACAAAAATCTCTCTGGGTGGGTGCAGCCCGACCAGGTAGTCTCTCCTAAATTTTGTCTCTCCTAAATTTTTGTGGGTGTGTTGCCGCAGGAGCCCGGCCAGTTAGTCTCTCTCTACTGTAGGTGGAGCAGCCCGGCCAGGTAGTCGCCTCTCTGAGCGGAGAAGCCCGAGCAGGTAGTCTATCTCTGGGTATCTTTGACAACGGCCGACTAAGCACCTCTCAATCCCTTCCCATCAGATCCTCCACTTTCTTAACTTTAGGATCAAGTGAAGTGACCTAAAATTAATGGGAGTAACTGGTACTGTGGTGCTTCGTACTTATAATTCGTCGTATAGCTAGGTCATGCTTCGTATATAATGTAAATCGGAAAATAAAATGGAATTGTTCATGTTTTTCTTTTATTTATCCTTCCTAGTTTTTACAATTTCTTCTCTCGGTGAAAGATGTCGTGGACAAATAAACGATTTCTTTAAATTTTTCACACAAACAAATTTAGACCCTCCCGAAGAAAAAAAGGTTCACCGCCAACTCAAGTCGTATAGCAGAATTTATTTTTGGTGAGTCGTCTCGGAAGGGCAGTGACCAATATAGCGAGTAAAGAGATGAAAGCCAGAATAGATGAGAGAGTCAATGATACCGTGTTAAAGGTTAAGGTGGAAATGTTACGATTTCAGATCAAGGGCATGAAATGTGCCTCCCTGGCGGATGCGATTGTTGGGTACTGCGTCGGTGATAAGTTGCACAACCTCCCGCAGGAACATTTGACTCTATTGAAGACAATGTTGGCCATTGAAATAATTAACGGCTAATATGTTTGGTCGGTATGCCAAGATACAAGACTTAAAGTCGGCGGAATTATTTAGAAAATCGAACGATACCTTAGAAATTATTCAGAGAGAGAAAGTCATGTGTAACCCCATGTTCTCAGATTTGGAATTCACTCCTCTGGAATATAAGAGCTACTAAGAGAGGAGTAGTTCCGAACGACCGGGTGACGGCGGAGGAGGAGGAAGAAACATGGTTACACATCCGTCACCTTCCTCGACTCACAGAGTCGAGGAGGGCGATAGCGGCGACGCTACAGGTAATGCCGCCGACTTGATGAGGGGTACTTTAGTGGCCATACCCAAGGGCAACGCAACATCATATTTCAGAGGGGGGTACCGTTCCCAAACCTACACACTCTCTCTCTCGCTGTCACGTTTCGTATAATGTGTCGTATAGCTAGGTCATGCTTCGTTTAATCATGCGTCGTCTATTGTCCTAGGTCATGCTTCGTATAATGTGTCGCACCCCCAGTCAGACGCTTCACCAAAAAAAATCCCACAAAATTCTCTCTGGGTGGGAGCAGCCCGACCAGGTAGTCTCTCCTAAATTTTTGTGGGTGAGTCGCCGCAGGAGCCCGGCCAGTTAGTCTCTCTCTACTGTCGGTGGAGCAGCCCGGCCAGGTTGTCGCCTCTCTGGGCAGAGCTGCCCGGCCAGGTAGTCTCTCTCTGGGTATCTTTGACAACGGCCGACTAAGCACCTGTCCATCCCCTCCCATTAGATCCTCCACTTTCTTAACTTTAGGATCAAGTGAAGTGACCTAAAATTAATGGGAGTAACTGGTACTGTGGTGCTTCGTACTTATAATTCGTCGTATAACTAGGTCATGCTTCGTATAATGTAAATCGGAAAATAAAAAGGAATTGTTCATGTTTTTCTTTTATTTGTCCTTCCTAGTTTTTACAATTTCTTCTCTCGGTGAAAGATGTTGTGGACAAATAATTGATAATTCGATTTCTTTAAATTTTTCACACACACAAATTTAGACTCTCCCGAAGAAAAAAGGTTCAGCGCCAACTCAAGTCGTATAGCAGAATTTATTTTTGGTGAGTCGTCTGACTGGGGTGGTCGTAGCTCTCGGATCGAAGTATTTTGTCACGCTTTAAATGCACCAACACAGGCAACACGGTGCACCAAGCATACAGAATACGGCGGCGGTGGCTGTGTTCCGACAAGGTACACACTCTCCCTCTAGCTGTCACGTTTCGTATAATGCGTCGTAAAGCTAGGTCATGCTTTGTTTAATCATGCGTCGTCTACTGTCCTAGGTCATGCTTCGTATAATGTGTCGCACCCCCAGTCAGACGCCTCACCAAAAATAATCCCACAAAAATCTCTCTGGGTGGGAGCAGCCCGGCCAGGTAGTCTCTCCTAAAAATTGTGTCCCCTAAATTTTGTCTCTCCTAAATTTTTGTGGGTGAGTCGCCGCAGGAACCCGGCCAGTTAGTCTCTCTCTCTCTCTACTGTAGATGGAGCAGCCCGGCCAGATAGTCGCCTCTCTGGGCGGAGCAGCCCGACCAGGTAGTCTCTCTCTGGGTATCTTTGATAACGGCCGACTAAGCACCTCTCCATTCCTTCCCATCAGATCCTCCACTTTCTTAACTTTAGGATCAAGTGAAGTGACATAAAAATAATGGGAGTAACTGGTACTGTGGTGCTTCGTACTTCGCATAATGTAAATCGGAAAATAAAATGGAATTGTTCATGTTTTTATTTTATTTGTCCTAGTTGTTACAATTTCTTCTCTCCTAATTTTTTGTGGGTGAAAGATCGTTTCATAACCCAATCGAGGAGCCGAATACGGTGTCGTGTGTGCCTGTGTTGGCACAGGTGCACCAACACAGGCAAGACGGTGCAGCAAGCACATAGAAAACGGCGGCGGTGGTTGTGCTCCGACGAGGTTCACACTCTCCATCTCGCTGTCACGTTTCGTGTAATGCGTCGTTTAGCTAGGTCATGCTTCGTTTAATGCGTCGTCTACTGTCCTAGGTCATGCTTCGTATAATGTGTCGCACCCCCAGTCAGACGCCTCACCAAAAATAATCCCACAAAAATCTCTCTGGGTGGGTGCAGCCCGACCAGGTAGTCTCTCCTAAATTTTGTCTCTCCTAAATTTTTGTGGGTGTGTTGCCGCAGGAGCCCGGCCAGTTAGTTTCTCTCTACTGTAGGTGGAGCAGCCCGGCCAGGTAGTCGCCTCTCTGAGCGGAGAAGCCCGAGCAGGTAGTCTATCTCTGGGTATCTTTGACAACGGCCGACTAAGCACCTCTCAATCCCTTCCCATCAGATCCTCCACTTTCTTAACTTTAGGATCAAGTGAAGTGACCTAAAATTAATGGGAGTAACTGGTACTGTGGTGCTTCGTACTTATAATTCGTCGTATAGCTAGGTCATGCTTCGTATATAATGTAAATCGGAAAATAAAATGGAATTTTTCATGTTTTTCTTTTATTTATCCTTCCTAGTTTTTACAATTTCTTCTCTCGGTGAAAGATGTCGTGGACAAATAAACGATTTCTTTAAATTTTTCACACAAACAAATTTAGACCCTCCCGAAGAAAAAAAGGTTCACCGCCAACTCAAGTCGTATAGCAGAATTTATTTTTGGTGAGTCGTCTCGGAAGGGCAGTGACCAATATAGCGAGTAAAGAGATGAAAGCCAGAATAGATGAGAGAGTCAATGATACCGTGTTAAAGGTTAAGGTGGAAATGTTACGATTTCAGATCAAGGGCATGAAATGTGCCTCCCTGGCGGATGCGATTGTTGGGTACTGCGTCGGTGATAAGTTGCACAACCTCCCGCAGGAACATTTGACTCTATTGAAGACAATGTTGGCCATTGAAATAATTAACGGCTAATATGTTTGGTCGGTATGACAAGATACAAGACTTAAAGTCGGCGGAATTATTTAGAAAATCGAACGATACCTTAGAAATTATTCAGAGAGAGCAAGTCATGTGTAACCCCATGTTCTCAGATTTGGAATTCACTCCTCTGGAATATAAGAGCTACTAAGAGAGGAGTAGTTCCGAACGACCGGGTGACGGCGGAGGAGGAGGAAGAAACATGGTTACACTTCCGTCACCTTCCTCGACTCACAGAGTCGAGGAGGGCGATAGCGGCGACGCTACAGGTAATGCCGCCGACTTGATGAGGGGTACTTTAGTGGCCATACCCAAGGGCAACGCAACATCATATTTCAGAGGGGGGTACCGTTCCCAAACCTACACACTCTCTCTCTCGCTGTCACGTTTCGTATAATGTGTCGTATAGCTAGGTCATGCTTCATTTAATCATGCGTCGTCTATTGTCCTAGGTCATGCTTCGTATAATGTGTCGCACCCCCAGTCAGATGCCTCACCAAAAAAAATCCCACAAAAATCTCTCTGGGTGGGAGCAGCCCGACCAGGTAGTCTCTCCTAAATTTTTGTGGGTGAGTCACCGCAGGAGCCCGGCCAGTTAGTCTCTCTCTACTGTCGGTGGAGCAGCCCGGCCAGGTTGTCGCCTCTCTGGGCAGAGCTGCCCGGCCAGGTAGTCTCTCTCTGGGTATCTTTGACAACGGCCGACTAAGCACCTGTCCATCCCCTCCCATCAGATCCTCCACTTTCTTAACTTTAGGATCAAGTGAAGTGACCTAAAATTAATGGGAGTAACTGGTACTGTGGTGCTTCGTACTTATAATTCGTCGTATAACTAGGTCATGCTTCGTATAATGTAAATCGGAAAATAAAAAGGAATTGTTCATGTTTTTCTTTTATTTGTCCTTCCTAGTTTTTACAATTTCTTCTCTCGGTGAAAGATGTTGTGGACAAATAATTGATAATTCGATTTCTTTAAATTTTTCACACACACAAATTTAGACCCTCCCGAAGAAAAAAGGTTCAGCGCCAACTCAAGTCGTATAGCAGAATTTATTTTTGGTGAGTCGTCTGACTGGGGTGGTCGTAGCTCTCGGATCGAAGTATTTTGTCACGCTTTAAATGCACCAACACAGGCAACACGGTGCACCAAGCATACAGAATACGGCGGCGGTGGCTGTGTTCCGACAAGGTACACACTCTCCCTCTAGCTGTCACGTTTCGTATAATGCGTCGTAAAGCTAGGTCATGCTTTGTTTAATCATGCGTCGTCTACTGTCCTAGGTCATGCTTCGTATAATGTGTCGCACCCCCAGTCAGACGCCTCACCAAAAATAATCCCACAAAAATCTCTCTGGGTGGGAGCAGCCCGGCCAGGTAGTCTCTCCTAAATTTTGTCTCTCCTAAATTTTTGTGTGTGAGTCGCCGCAGGAACCCGGCCAGTTAGTCTCTCTCTCTCTCTACTGTAGGTGGAGCAGCCCAGCCAGGTAGTCGCCTCTCTGGGCGGAGCAGCCCGACCAGGTAGTCTCTCTCTGGGTATCTTTGATAACGGCCGACTAAGCACCTCTCCATTCCTTCCCATCAGATCCTCCACTTTCTTAACTTTAAGATCAAGTGAAGTGACATAAAAATAATGGGAGTAACTGGTACTGTGGTGCTTCGTACTTCGCATAATGTAAATCGGAAAATAAAATGGAATTGTTCATGTTTTTATTTTATTTGTCCTAGTTGTTACAATTTCTTCTCTCCTAAATTTTTGTGGGTGAAAGATCGTTTCATAACCCAATCGAGGAGCCGAATACGGTGTCGTGTGTGCCTGTGTTGGCACAGGTGCACCAACACAGGCAAGACGGTGCAGCAAGCACATAGAATACGGCGGCGGTGGTTGTGCTCCGACGAGGTACACACTCTCCATCTCGCTGTCACGTTTCGTATAATGCGTCGTATAGCTAGATCGTGCTTCGTTTAATGCGTCGTCTACTGTCCTAGGTCATGCTTCGTATAATGTGTCGCACCCCCAGTCAGACGCCTCACCAAAAATAATCCCACAAAAATCTCTCTGGGTGGGTGCAGCCCGACCAGGTAGTCTCTCCTAAATTTTGTCTCTCCTAAATTGTTGTGGGTGTGTTGCCGCAGGAGCCTGGCCAGTTAGTCTCTCTCTACTGTAGGTGGAGCAGCCCGGCCAGGTAGTCGCCTCTCTGAACGGAGCAGCCCGACCAGGTAGTCTCTCTCTGGGTATCTTTGACAATGGCCGACTAAGCACCTCTCAATCCCTTCCCATCAGATCCTCCACTTTCTTAACTTTAGGATCAAGTGAAGTGACCTAAAATTAATGGGAGTAACTGGTACTGTGGTGCTTCGTACTTATAATTCGTCGTATAGCTAGGTCATGCTTCGTATATAATGTAAATCGGAAAATAAAATGGAATTTTTCATGTTTTTCTTTTATTTATCCTTCCTAGTTTTTACAATTTCTTCACTCGGTGAAAGATGTCGTGGACAAATAAACGATTTCTTTAAATTTTTCACACACACACAAATTTAGACCCTCCCGAAGAAAAAAGGTTCACCGCCAACTCAAGTCGTATAGCAGAATTTATTTTTGGTGAGTCGTCTCGGAAGGGCAGTGACCAATATAGCGAGTAAAGAGATGAAAGCCAGAATAGATGAGAGAGTCAACGATACCGTGTTAAAGGTTAAGGTGGAAATGTTACGATTTCAGATCAAGGGCATGAAATGTGCCTCCCTGGCGGATGCGATTGTCGGGTACTGCGTCGGTGATAAGTTGCACAACCTCCCGCAGGAACATTTGACTCTACTGAAGACAATGTTGGCCATTGAATTAACGGCTAATATGTTTGGTCGGTATGCCAAGATACAAGACTTAAAGTCGGCGGAATTATTTAGAAAATCGAACGATACCTTAGAAATTATTCAGAGAGAGCAAGTCATGTGTAACCCCATGTTCTCAGATTGGGAATTCACTCCTCTGGAATATAAGAGCTACTAAGAGAGGAGTAGTTCCGAACGACCGGGCGACGGCGGAGGAGGAGGAAGAAACATGGTTACACATCCGTCACCTTCCTCAACTTACAGAGTCGAGGAGGGCGATAGCGGCGACGCTACAGGTAATGCCGCCGACTTGATGAGGGGTACTTTAGTGGCTATACCCAAGGGCAACGCAACATCATATTTCAGAGAGGGGTACCATTCCCAAACCTACACACTCTCTCTCTCGCTGTCACGTTTCGTATAATGTGTCGTATAGCTAGGTCATGCTTCGTTTAATCATGCGTCGTCTATTGTCCTAGGTCATGCTTCGTATAATGTGTCGCATCCCCAGTCAGACACCTCACCAAAAATAATCCCACAAAATTCTCTCTGGGTGGGAGCAGCCCGACCAGGTAGTCTCTCCTAAATTTTTGTGGGTGAGTCGCCGCAGGAGCCCGGCCAGTTAGTCTCTCTCTACTGTCGGTGGAGCAGCCCGGCCAGGTTGTCGCCTCTCTGGGCAGAGCTGCCCGGCTAGGTAGTCTCTATCTGGGTATCTTTGACAACGGCCGACTAAGCACCTCTCCATCCCCTCCCATCAGATCCTCCACTTTCTTAACTTTAGGATCAAGTGAAGTGACCTAAAATTAATGGGAGTAACTGGTACTGTGGTGCTTCGTACTTATAATTCGTCGTATAACTAGGTCATGCTTCGTATAATGTAAATCGGAAAATAAAAAGGAATTGTTCGTGTTTTTCTTTTATTTGTCCTTCCTAGTTTTTACAATTTCTTCTCTCGGTGAAAGATGTTGTGGACAAATAATTGATAATTCGATTTCTTTAAATTTTTCACACACACAAATTTAGACCCTCCC
This sequence comes from Paralithodes platypus, assembly GCA_032716605.1. NCBI lineage: Eukaryota > Metazoa > Arthropoda > Malacostraca > Decapoda > Lithodidae > Paralithodes > Paralithodes platypus. Next base: position 18,924,769 of record CM064545.1, read on the forward strand.
GAAGAAAAAAGGTTCAGCGCCAACTCAAGTTGTATAGCAGAATTTATTTTTGGTGAGTTGTCTGACTGGGGTGGTCGTAGCTCTCGGATGGAAGTATTTTGTCACGCTTTAAATGCACCAACACAAGCAACACGGTGCACCAAGCACACAGAATACGGCGGCGGTGGTTGTGTTCCGACAAGGTACACACTCTCCCTCTAGCTGTCACGTTTCGTATAATGCGTCGTAAAGCTAGGTCATGCTTTGTTTAATCATGCGTCGTCTACTGTCCTAGGTCATGCTTCGTATAATGTGTCGCACCCCCAGTCAGACGCCTCACCAAAAATAATCCCACACAAATCTCTCTGGGTGGGAGCAGCCCGGCCAGGTAGTCTCTCCTAAAAATTGTGTCCCCTAAATTTTGTCTCTCCTAAATTTTTGTGGGTGAGTCGCCGCAGGAACCCGGCCAGTTAGTCTCTCTCTCTCTACTGTAGGTGGAGCAGCCCGGCCAGGTAGTCGCCTCTCTGGGCGGAGCAGCCCGACCAGGTAGTCTCTCTCTGGGTATCTTTAATAATGGCCGATTAAGCACCTCTCCATTCCTTCCCATCAGATCCTCCACTTTCTTAACTTTAGGATCAAGTGAAGTGACATAAAAATAATGGGAGTAACTGGTACTGTGGTGCTTCGTACTTCGCATAATGTAAATCGGAAAATAAAATGGAATTGTTCATGTTTTTATTTTATTTGTCCTAGTTGTTACAATTTCTTCTCTCCTAAATTTTTGTGGGTGAAAGATCGTTTCATAACCCAATCGAGGAGCCGAATACGGTGTCGTGTGTGCCTGTGTTGGCACAGGTGCACCAACACAGGCAAGACGGTGCAGCAAGCACATAGAATACGGCGGCGGTGGTTGTGCTCCGACGAGGTACACACTCTCCATCTCGCTGTCACGTTTCGTATAATGCGTCGTATAGCTAGGTCATGCTTCGTTTAATGCGTCGTCTACTGTCCTAGGTCATGCTTCGTATAATGTGTCGCACCCCCAGTCAGACGCCTCACCAAAAATAATCCCACAAAAATCTCTCTGGGTGGGTGCAGCCCGACCAGGTAGTCTCTCCTAAATTTTGTCTCTCCTAAATTTTTGTGGGTGTGTTGCCGCAGGAGCCCGGCCAGTTAGTCTCTCTCTACTGAAGGTGGAGCAGCCCGGCCAGGTAGTCGCCTCTCTGAGCGGAGCAGCCCGACCAGGTAGTCTCTCTCTTGGTATCTTTGACAATGGCCGACTAAGCACATCTCAATCCCTTCCCATCATATCCTCCACTTTCTTAACTTTAGGATCAAGTGAATTGACCTAAAATTAATGGGAGTAACTGGTACTGTGGTGCTTAGTACTTATAATTCGTCGTATAGCTAGGTCATGCTTCGTATAATGTAAATCGGAAAATAAAATGAAATTGTTCATGTTTTTCTTTTATTTGTCCTTCCTAGTTTTTACACTTTCTTCTCTCGGTGAAAGATGTCGTGGACAAATCTCCGAGCCCTTCATCCTACAGAAACTCGTTGCCTCCCATAGGCAAATCCAAACTGCATACTCGACGTTGGGACAGAAGGGCAGGTAAGAGCAGGTGGAATCCTTCTGGCAAACGAGGTATCGTTTCAGAGACGCACCCAACCATACCTTTTTTTTTTTTTTTTTTTTTTTTTTTTTTCTATATTCCAACTTACTTCCTCTCGGGCATAGGCTGAGAGCCTTAACATTCACCGCTTTACAATGAACAGTGAAGCCCGTGAGGTCTTGTTCCAGTCTAGGGAGTGAGACATGTGAAGCACGTAGAGTACAACGAGCACCTGCCATCTTGCCTTCACATGAGGCACGGTGCTCACTCATGGCCCGAAACGACCCCATCTCTGAAGCCACCTCATTCCCGTGCTTCACTGTCTCACCCACTACACTCGGACTCTCACACTTACACACACACAACGCCACCTGTTGAGCAGATAACTCACCAGGCATTGCACCCCTATAGCATATTTTGAATATGGGAATATTCATACAGTGCTATTTAATCAGGGAACAATGAGGGTATTTTATTGACGTTTCGGTGGGCTTTGTGGTAATGCACTGATACTAGGTACAGCACAAATTCCATCCCAATAATATCTTCCCATTGATACATCGGGATTTGAACCCGGGACCTTTGGATTACCAGGCCAGTGGCAAGACCACTCCACCACACCTCCCCTACCTACTACCTACTACCAGACCTTGCAAAAGACACCTTCTTTCACGGTCCCCTGATCCCAACACCGTCGATTACCCTTCATGTCCCGTAACCCCTGCTACCACTACGGCTACTTCCACTGCTACCGCTACTTCAAAAAGGAGAAGGTATAGAGGTACCGAAGATAAAAAAGAATCCTCCCAAAGCCCAAAGCCGTTTCATTGATTTTTGGAGGATCACCACGACTATGCACCCCTCTCGAGACATTTTCCTAGCTAGGTACAGTCGCGTTGTCCCATTGTCTCCTCCTCCGCCCTCAAGGGAACGGAGAGTGCCAATGCTGCTAGCCAGAGTAGCTTCTCTTCGTGCTCTGCCTCTTGTGGGCCAAACTCCAACACCGAGAGTATTTTCAACCAGGTCGGAAGGGCAGTGACCAATATGGCGAGCAAAGAGATGAAAGCCAGAATAGACGAGAGAGTCAACGATACCGTGTTAAAGGTTAAGGTGGAAATGTTACGATTTCAGATCAAGGGAATGAAATGTGCCTCCCTGGCGGATGCGATTGTTGGGTACGGCGTCGGTGATAAGTTGCACAACCCCCCGCAGGAACGTTTGTCTCTATTGAAGACAATGTTGGCCATTGAATTAACGGCTAATATGTTTGGTCGGTATGCCAAGATACAAGAATTAAAGTCGGCTGAATTATTTAGAAAATCGAACGATACCTTAGAAATTATTCAGAGAGAGCAAGTCATGTGTTCCATGTTCGCAGATTTGGACTTCACTCCTCTGGAATATAAGAGCTACAATAAGAGGAGTAGTTCCGAACGACCGGGCGACGGCGGAGGAGGAGGAGGAAACATGGTTACACATCCGTCACCTTCCTAGACTCACAGAGTCGAGGAGGGTGATAGCGGCGACGCTACAGGTAATGCCGCCGACTTGATGAGGGGTACTTTAGGGGCCATACCCAAGGGCAACGCAACATCACATTTCAGAGAGGGGTACCATTCCCAAACCTACACACTCTCCCTCTCGCTGTCACGTTTCGTATAATGTGTCGTAAAGCTAGGTCATGCTTCGTTTAATCATGCGTCGTCTACTGTCCTAGGTCATGCTTCGTATAATGTGTCGCACCCCCAGTCAGACGCCTCACCAAAAATAATCCCACAAAAATCTCTCTGGGATGGGAGCAGCCCGACCAGGTAGTCTCTCCTAAATTTAGTGGGTGTGTCGCCGCAGGAGCCCGGCCAGTTAGTCTCTCTACTGTAGGTGGAGCAGCCCGGCCAGGTAGTCGCCTCTTTCAGTGGAGCAACCCAGCCAGGTAGTCTCTCTCTGGGTATCTATGACAACAGCGGACAAAGCACCTCTCCATCCCCTCCCATCAAATCCCCACTTTCTTAACTTTAGGATCAAGTGAAGTGACCTAAAAGTAATGGGAGTAACTGGTACTGTGGTGCTTCTTACTTATAATTCGTCGTATAGCTAGGTCATGCTTCGTATAATGTAAATCGGAAAATAAAATGGATTTTTCATATTTTTCTTTTATTTGTCCTTCCTAGTTTTTACAATTTCTTCTCTCCTAAATTTTTGTGGGTGAAAGATCGTTTCATAACCCAATCGAGGGGCCGAATACGGTCTCGTGTGTGCCTGTGTTGGCACAGGTGCACCAACACAGGCAACACGGTGCAGCAAGCACACAGAATACGGCTGTGCTCCGACGAGGTACACACTCTCCCTCTAGCTGTCACGTTTCGTATAATGTGTCGTATAGCTAGGTCATGCTTCGTTTAATCATGCGTCGTCTACTGTCCTAGGTCATGCTTCGTCTAATGTGTCGCACCCCCAGTCAGACGCCTCACCAAAAATAATCCCACGAAAATCTCTCTGGGTGGGAGCAGCCCGACCAGGTAGTCTCGTACTAAATTTTGTCTCTCCTAAATTTTTGTGGGTGAGTCGCCGCAGGAGCCCGGCCAGTTAGTCTCTATCTACTGTTGGTGGAGCAGCCCGGCCAGGTAGTCGCCTCTCTGGGCAGAGCAGCCCGACCAGGTAGTCTCTCTCTGGGTATCTTTGACAATGGCCAACTAAGCACCTCTCAATCCCTTCCCATCAGATCCTCCACTTTCTTAACTTTAGGATCAAGTGAAGTGACCTAAAATTAATGGGATTAACTGGTACTGTGGTGCTTAGTACTTATAATTCGTCGTATAGCTAGGTCATGCTTCGTTTAATGTAAGTCGGAAAATAAAATGAAATTGTTCATGTTTTTCTTTTATTTGTCCTTCCTAGTTTTTACACTTTCTTCTCTCGGTGAAAGATGTCGTGGACAAATCTCCGAGCCCTTCATCCTACAGAAACTCGTTGCCTCCCATAGGCAAATCCAAACTGCATACTCGACGTTGGGACAGAAGGGCAGGTAAGAGCAGGTGGAATCCTTCTGGCAAACGAGGTATCGTTTCAGAGACGCACCCAACCATACCTACTACCAGACCTTGCAAAAGACACCTTCTTTCACGGTCCCCTGATCCCAACACCGTCGATTACCCTTCATGTCCCGTAACCCCTGCTACCACTACGGCTACTTCCACTGCTACCGCTACTTCAAAAAGGAGAAGGTATAGAGGTACCGAAGAAAAAAAAGAATCCTCCCAAAGCCCAAAGCCGTTTCATTGATTTTTGGAGGATCACCACGACTATGCACCCCTCTCGAGACATTTTCCTAGCTAGGTACAGTCGCGTTGTCCCATTGTCTCCTCCTCCGCCCTCAAGGGAACGGAGAGTGCCAATGCTGCTAGCCAGAGTAGCTTCTCTTCGTGCTCTGCCTCTTGTGGGCCAAACTCCAACACCGAGAGTATTTTCAACCAGGTCGGAAGGGCAGTGACCAATATGGCGAGCAAAGAGATGAAAGCCAGAATAGACGAGAGAGTCAACGATACCGTGTTAAAGGTTAAGGTGGAAATGTTACGATTTCAGATCAAGGGAATGAAATGTGCCTCCCTGGCGGATGCGATTGTTGGGTACTGCGTCGGTGATAAGTTGCACAACCCCCCGCAGGAACATTTGACTCTATTGAAGTCAATGTTGGCCATTGAATTAACGGCTAATATGTTTGGTCGGTATGCCAAGATACAAGAATTAAAGTCGGCTGAATTATTTAGAAAATCGAACGATACCTTAGAAATTATTCAGAGAGAGCAAGTCATGTGTTCCATGTTCGCAGATTTGGACTTCACTCCTCTGGAATATAAGAGCTACAATAAGAGGAGTAGTTCCGAACGACCGGGCGACGGCGGAGGAGGAGGAGGAAACATGGTTACACATCCGTCACCTTCCTAGACTCACAGAGTCGAGGAGGGTGATAGCGGCGACGCTACAGGTAATGCCGCCGACTTGATGAGGGGTACTTTAGGGGCCATACCCAAGGGCAACGCAACATCACATTTCAGAGAGGGGTACCATTCCCAAACCTACACACTCTCCCTCTCGCTGTCACGTTTCGTATAATGTGTCGTAAAGCTAGGTCATGCTTCGTTTAATCATGCGTCGTCTACTGTCCTAGGTCATGCTTCGTATAATGTGTCGCACCCCCAGTCAGACGCCTCACCAAAAATAATCCCACAAAAATCTCTCTGGGATGGGAGCAGCCCGACCAGGTAGTCTCTCCTAAATTTTGGTGGGTGTGTCGCCGCAGGAGCCCGGCCAGTTAGTCTCTCTCTACTGTAGGTGGAGCAGCCCGGCCAGGTAGTCGCCTCTTTCAGTGGAGCAACCCAGCCAGGTAGTCTCTCTCTGGGTATCTATGACAACAGCGGACAAAGCACCTCTCCATCCCCTCCCATCAAATCCCCCACTTTCTTAACTTTAGGATCAAGTGAAGTGACCTAAAAGTAATGGGAGTAACTGGTACTGTGGTGCTTCTTACTTATAATTCGTCGTATAGCTAGGTCATGCTTCGTATAATGTAAATCGGAAAATAAAATGGAATTTTTCATATTTTTCTTTTATTTGTCCTTCCTAGTTTTTACAATTTCTTCTCTCCTAAATTTTTGTGGGTGAAAGATCGTTTCATAACCCAATCGAGGGGCCGAATACGGTCTCGTGTGTGCCTGTGTTGGCACAGGTGCACCAACACAGGCAACACGGTGCAGCAAGCACACAGAATACGGCTGTGCTCCGACGAGGTACACACTCTCCCTCTAGCTGTCACGTTTCGTATAATGTGTCGTATAGCTAGGTCATGCTTCGTTTAATCATGCGTCGTCTACTGTCCTAGGTCATGCTTCGTCTAATGTGTCGCACCCCCAGTCAGACGCCTCACCAAAAATAATCCCACGAAAATCTCTCTGGGTGGGAGCAGCCCGACCAGGTAGTCTCGTACTAAATTTTGTCTCTCCTAAATTTTTGTGGGTGAGTCGCCGCAGGAGCCCGGCCAGTTAGTCTCTATCTACTGTTGGTGGAGCAGCCCGGCCAGGTAGTCGCCTCTCTGGGCAGAGCAGCCCGACCAGGTAGTCTCTCTCTGGGTATCTTTGACAATGGCCAACTAAGCACCTCTCAATCCCTTCCCATCAGATCCTCCACTTTCTTAACTTTAGGATCAAGTGAAGTGACCTAAAATTAATGGGATTAACTGGTACTGTGGTGCTTAGTACTTATAATTCGTCGTATAGCTAGGTCATGCTTCGTTTAATATAAATCGGAAAATAAAATGGAATTGTTCATGTTTTTCTTTTATTTGTCCTTCATAGTTTTTACACTTTCTTCTCTCTGTGAAAGATGTCGTGGACAAATCTCCGAGCCCTTCATCCTACAGAAACTTGTTGCCTCCCATAGGCGTATCCAAACTGCACACTCGACGTTGGGACAGAAGGGCAGGTAAGAGCAGGTGGCAACCTTCTGGCAAACGAGGTATCGTTTCAGAGACGCACCCAACCACACCTACTACCAGACCTTGCAAAAGACACCATCCTTCACGGTCCCCTGATCCCAACACCGTCGATTACCCTTCATGTCCCGTAACCCCTGCTTCCACTACGGCTACTTCCACCGCTAGCGCTACTTTAAAAAGGAGAAGGTATAGAGGTACCAAAGATAAAAAAGAATCCTCCCAAAGGCCAAAGCCATTTCATTGATTTTTGGAGGATCACCACGACTATGCAACCCTCTCGAGACATTTTCCTAGCTCGGTACAGTCGCGTGGTCCCATTGTCTCCTCCTCCGCCCTCAAGGGAACGGAGAGTGCCAATAATGCTAGCCAGAGTAGCTTCTCTTCGTTCTCTGCCTCTTGTGCGCCAAAATCCAACACCGAGAGTATTTTCAACCAGGTCGGAAGGGCAGTGACCAATATGGCGAGCAAAGAGATGAAAGCCAGAATAGACGAGAGAGTCAACGATACCGTGTTAAAGGTTAAGGTGGAAATGTTACGATTTCAGATCAAGGGAATGAAATGTGCCTCCCTGGCGGATGCGATTGTTGGGTACTGCGTCGGTGATAAGTTGCACAACCCCCCGCAGGAACATTTGACTCTATTGAAGTCAATGTTGGCCATTGAATTAACGGCTAATATGTTTGGTCGGTATGCCAAGAAACAAGACTTAAAGTCGGCTGAATTATTTAGAAAATCGAACGATACCTTAGAAATTATTCAGAGAGAGCAAGTCATGTGTAATAGTCCATGAGCCAGGCCAGATATCGGTACCACCTGGGGTGACTAAACACGAATGGTACTAAAATGTTTATAGAGTGACTGTAAGTACATTAAGATATGATAGCCTTCTCGCACTGGTAGCTTAGTCTAATTTTTTTGATGCAATAGGGGCGCTACCCAAAAATAAAGATTTTTAGCGTGACGCTCGGCGTTTTCCTCATTTTCTTTAAAATCCATCACACAATCATCGCGAAACTTTGAACACCTATGTAGAATTATATTCTCTACCAGAGTTGTTCCTAGGTATTTTTCAAATTTCCTCATATTTCGGAATATACTCTATATTTTGGGTATTTTCCTCTAAATCTAGAATAAATCCTTAAATATGGGGAACATTGAAAAATATATTCCAACAGCTCTTGTAGCTTATTTGATTCTCTACAAGAATTATTCCGATGTGTATTTCAAGTTTCTCCATATTTAGGGGTTTATTTCATATTTGGGGATTTTTTGTTATATTTTGGGGATAATTTATTATTGGAAGGAGCAAACATATGTAGAGTGGTTTCCATGTAATGTGTTTGTTTGTTCATGGTTTAATGGTGATATTTTTTGCAGGTGTGTGTCGACTGTTTGACGGCAGGATGGAACCATCTGCGAGGAAGAGAGCACGGATCGACTGTATCATCCACTGCTCTGATGATGACAGCGATGCTCTGGTGTCACCACAGGATTTGGACTCCTGGAACACATTGCTCAGGGCTGCAGAAATCAGGCAGCATGATCCAGTCCTGGAAGCAGCCAAGGGCCTTGAAGAAGGAGGAATACCACACATACATTATCACCGTAAATGTCGTAGTCTCTTTACAATGAAGAAGTCACTGGATTCTATCCTTGCCAAGGGTGTCAAGATAGAATCAGCAAGCGTCGACCCCAGGAGGAGGGCATCAAGGGATGCCCCTAGTACTAGCAGGGTGTATGCCAAAGTATGTATCTTCTGCGAGAAGTCAAGCAAGTACATAAAAACAACAAAGA